>WEDG01008574.1:0-130956 GCA_017591395.1 Schistocephalus solidus
GCCTCGACCCGTTGGGCTTCGCAGATTACAGAAGGGACTATTTTAACTGTTTAAACTTTTAAACAGTTTTAACCTTTAACCCATTTACATCCTTGAGGCAGCTCGACCACTCTCGGCGCACCAATCATAGAGATGTATTCTTCTTTCTTTCTTTGGCACGCACCGTTGGATACCGTCAGTTTTGTTTTCGGTAAACACTATAGCAATCTGGAATAAGCTACCAATAAGTGTCAAAATTTAGCAAAGCTTTTTCTTTCAATTTACGAGAGATTTCACTATTTTTCTACACTTTTACGTTCTGCTGGCGTCCATGGACTCTGAATCCTCTGCCGGACTCCATGCTGCGGGCAATATTGCTGGCTCTGCAGACCTTAATCGGCTTTTTCCTCAGTCGACAGTGAACAGCCGTTCACCGACAAACCTGCTGGTGCAGAATACCGGATCCCTAACACTGAAAGAATAAGTACTACACCATGCACCTGTGCCAACGCTTCCCTGTCCTGCAAATTACTCCCTCAATAAGCTACAGTATTTTCTCCTGAAAACACTTGAAAGAACGATCAGGAGATTTTTTAACTGTAAGCTCAACCCTTTACTGTAAATCTCTTTTGACCTTGTCCGTAAAATGGCAATAAATAAATTTGGTCGAAGTGATCATGCAGTACTTTCATGGGAGTATGGTTTATATTCTGTGCCATCTGTAATAAATGAAACAAGGCCCAATCTATGGCGAGGATGGTTTTACAAAATGAGAGCTGAAGTCTCACGAATAGACTGGGATATTTTCTTCTCCGGGATAGTCACTGAGGACCGGAATTTATTCAAGGAGTGGTTGTTGTATATAATAAAATGCCACTGCCCATCCGCAAAACTAAGGATATCTAGCAGACCAAAGGGGCTAACAAGAGTTCTGAAAAGGGAGATCGACAGAAAAAGAAGGCATTGGAAGAAATTTTGCTGATCCAATGAAAATTTTGCCTTGTAAGAATACAAATATCAAAGGAGCAAGATAAAAAACTTGATCTACAAAGGCAGGATTGCGAGAGAGATTCGCTCCAGCAAGCAGTTCACAATCCCGAAATGCTCTACAGCTAGTAAAGAAAAAGCACACGTAACAGGAACCCAATTCCTGCTACGAGAAATGGTGACAGTTTCAAAATATCAGAAATTAACAACAAAGCTGAACACTTTTCTCAGTTCTTTCACTCGGTTTTCATCAGAGAAGCTGTTATTATTCCATCCAGTTACGAAACTATTGGAGCGCCAGTTATTCAGCATAAGATCTTTCGAGAAGAGGTGGTCTTTAAAGAACTGAAAAGTCTGAAGGCATGCAAATCCTCAGCCCCAACGAAATTTCAACAAAGCTGCTGCTCGAACTTGCTCGAGAGCTAGCCAAACCGCTTTCTTTGCTGTTCCATAAACCATTCGATACGCGAATTGTTCCTTACGACTGGACAACAACCCAAATTACACCGCTTCACAAAAGCGGTGGTCGTAAATTGCAAAAAAACTACAAGTCTGTCATCCTGGCCTCAATCTGTTGCAAGGTTATGGAGAAGTTTCTCAAAAAAGATGAATGATTTATTTAGAAACCCATAACCTCCTATCAAATGCACAATACGGCTTTCGTACGTGAAGACCTTTTGTAACAGACTTACGTTATACGATGCAAAACTGGACAAAAGCCCTCGATGCAAAAGACGCTGTGCATGTAGCTTACATTGATTTCCAGAAACCCTTCAATTGTGTTCCGCACCAGTGTCTCCTTTACAAGTTGAGACTGTTGGATATTGGAGGCAAGCTTCATATGTGGATCGAGCATTTTGTCATTGGTCGTTCCCAAGTGGTCTGTGCAGGCGGAGCGCGATCAAAGCGCATAGTCATCGAGAGTGGAGTCTCACAAGATTAAGTGCTCAGACCGATCCTATTTCTCTTGTTTATTAATGATTGTGTACATGCATTGGTCGATGACTTTGTTATGTTAGCGGACGATATAAAAATCTGGAAAGTCATCCCCAATGCAGCTGATAGAGACGATTTCCAAGACAATCTTCGTCGATAGGAAGAGTGGTCCCGCAGATGGTTTGTGTCCTTCAAATCAAACAAATGCGCGCTGCTAAGTCTGGGCAATCAAAATCACGTCAGGGATATGCAACCCAAATATTTGAACAGTAGTCCACTCCGAGAAGCAGAAACACAGCTGGATCTTGTAGTTTAGATAACAGAAAACCTGAAGCCTTTTCTGTAATGTTATAAAGTGGCGAAATCCCACCAATTTAATGCTGTACGCTATCAAGCAAGCATTTAAAAATTGCGATGAAGACTGATTTTCTAAAGTTTTTCATACGTTTGCAGGGCCATATCTTGAATATGCGATCCAATCCTGGTGACCGGGTACCCAGCAGGACTACAATGTGCTCGAAAAGGTGCAGCAGCGAGGCAAAAATTAGAAAGAGGTCAAGGTGAACTGCCATATGAGGTTCGCTTAATAATCTAAAGTTATATCCTCTGAGATATAGGCAGTTGCGTGGAGACTTGATACAAACCTCCCGTATCGTGTGAGGCATGGAGTGCGCCCTCCTGTGTGATGACGTTTTCCAACTCGTCACAACGACTAAGCTCCGAGGTCATCGAATGAAGCTTGGATATGAGGAAGTATTTTTTCACCAACCGTGTCGTGGAAACGTGGAATAACCTACATGAGGCGATTGTAATGTTCCAGTTTGTGGATACATTGTAACATTGGCTTGAAATAAATATGTTGCAGCACCATGAAGACTATGTTACTACTAAACCTTAATCATAACGGTGTACTACGTAAATCTACTTGCATTCACTTTACTATAACTTCTTTACATTGCTTCTATTTCTTGCGATATTCACGTAAAAATAGCGAGTTCAAAGGATTAAGCATATTTCCCTCAAATAAAATGAACTGAACCGAACTGAACTGAAAAATATTAATTAATTTGCCATGTTTATAGTGATGCAAATGATATCCGGGTTATAAATTGCTATAAGGGTATTGAGTTTAGACATTTTATGAACTATTGCTCTTGCATCGATTAAAAGTTTGAATATGATGGGCCGCGGGAAAAAAAACAATCCCCTAAGTTGTTTTGCATGCTTGGTGGGCTAAGATGGGGAATTGAGTGATTGCGGAGAAGAATGTGAACGGATCTGTTGGGCTTTTGGTGTAGGGGCTAGGTCAAAGTGGCGGAGGTGGATTTATTCCGTGGTACTTCTGTTTAAGGGGATTTTTGTTGTGAACGGTTGTGGATCTAGGTAGTTTTTTAGGCGTTCATGAATCCTATGTTAGTTATAAAACTATAATTTAAATTCATTAAAATTCAGTATATATAAGGGAGATAGGCAGAGCCTTTGAAAACCGTATTTACAGAAAGACGCTAGCAAAACAAGCAAATGTTACATGGCGATAGTCATTTTAGTATATCGATCATTGCTGTCGACTAAATATATGTTCATCAAGTAAAAATGCATCAAGTCTTCTTTTAAATATTTCAACGCTTTCAGCCTGAACAACTGAGGCTGGCAGTTTGTTCCATTCGTCAATCACCCGTTGGGAAAAGAAGTTGGCCCGCACTTCAAGTTTGGCGTGATTTCTTTTCAGTTTGTATGGGTGACCTCGGAGACTTGTCATGTTTGCCAATTCAAAAAAGTTAGCCATCTGAAGAGCACAATCAACTCCTCTGACAAGTTGGAAGACTAAGATCATATCCCCTCTGTATTGCCCATAAGAGAGGAAAAACTTTAAGTCTTGCTAGGCGGCCCTCATAGGGTAGGCATTCCAATCCTTTGACTAGTTTCGTTGCCCTCCGTTGAACTTTCTCCAGCAGAGCGTAGTCATGTTTCGTCCAAGGGCGCCACGCCCGAACGCAATATTCCAAGGTTATTGCGCTGCAAAGCCATTGTGGTACTGTAAAGACTTGTATTTTTGGTATGTTTTGTAACTGAGGATTTGGGTTCTACATAATTCTTTAGTCTTTATAAATAGGGCTTCTGGTTGCGACGGCATGCATAATAATGCTTTTGGGATAGAAGAACTAAATTCGCGTCCTTCTGAGTCTGTATGACTTGACACAGAAAAGTTCGAATTTTGATATTTTGGGTGGTAAGCTTTTTGAGATAGTGGTTGCTCATTTTGCGGTGTAGCTGAAGGCATCATTGGTGTCAATGCAGTCATTATACTATTATCTAGCAGGTTATCTTGACTGCTGTCAGTTCCAGTTGAGCGGAATTGCTTAAGTCTGCGTATCTGTTTCTGAATATTTGTGGGAACAAAATAAATGGTATTGAGTTATTCATGAGATGTTAGAGGAATTGAAAGGACGAGATTGGCTTCAAGGGTAAAATGCTCGGCCAAACAGGAAATTGACAATTCTGCTTTGCCTAAATCGTCTGTTATTGAATTATTAGTGCAATCGAATAAGGATGGAATGAATTTGTTAGACCAAGCGGAAAAACAGAGATGGATAACTTAACCAACAGATCTGGAAGGATTCACATCGCTAATTGCTCGATGATCCCTACACCTATCTCACGCAAGCCTCATTATTGAAACTAATTCAAATTTTTGTGCGATCCTAAAGCATACCGATTTTGTTTTATGCACGGATCTTTTAAGCTGCTTTCGTAATTTTTACGTTTATTTTGAAGAAAATTTGTGACCTTGGAATTAGCAGCATTTTATATAAATAAATTTTGTGGAATGAAATCCAGGTGGCCTTCTATTAGGCCTTGCAAATATCGTGGGAAAACTTGGATCGTTATTTGAAAAAAAGCTCGGACAACCGAGAGTTCTTGTAAAATTATTAAATAATCCTTTGTTAACACGAGTAAAGTCGAAGATGGTCCTTTTTATCTCTTGCTTTACAGAGGAGGAGACCGAAACACAACACAGAATTAGTGCGGGATCACTTCGAAAAATTTATTGGGTGGAAATACAAAAGGAAACGTTGGACGCCATTAATAAAAGTTAAATCCTAAATGCTACCTGTTCTAGTCACTGAGCTGACTAATTGAGTCATGTTTGAATAGTAAAATGAGTTCAAAAAGTTCTCGAACTTTGGCGGAGAAGTATTTGCAAGCCAGTTGATTTCTAGCAAATGTTAATTGCCTACGAATATTTCGAAAACAAACGGAGCCCCTACAGACTTATCAAAGATTTCACAGAGCTAACTTTCATTGCCGCAATATCAAAAAGGATTATGGGCACATCCAATTATGTTGTTTGTGCGGGAGGACGACTGAAACGAAGCAAACATTTCCAAAAAAACGAAGAAATGCTTAGAGCGTAGTGTGAATGTAACTACAAGTAACCAGCGGATATCTTCCATTCATAATTTAAGTCACTTAAGTCACTTAAGTCAATTTATTGAGGGAAGTAGGCTTTCGCCCTTTAGCTCCCTATTCACATGCAAAATGTCAATAGTCCAAACCACTAGCGCATATATTTAATTCGTCATTTGAATCAGGGAAACTGCCATCCGAATGGAAGGCAGCAAATATATACCCCATATACAAGAGTGGTGCTCGATCTAATGTCAACAATTATCGGCCTGTCAGCCTAACCTCCATTTGCTGTAAAATAACGGAATCAATCATCAAGAAGGCAACCATGAAGTTCCTTGACGAAAACCAATTACTCTCAGATCTCCAACATGGCTTCAGACAGAATCGCTCCTGTCTTTCTAGTTTATTACTCTCAACAGAGCAGTGGACTCGTGCACTGGACGAAAATGGTAGGGTTGACGTCATATACACTGATTTCAAGAAGGCGTTTGACAGTGTCCCACACAAACGTCTCATCTACAAATTATCTGAAATCGGCATAAGAGGAATGTTGCTGACATGGATCACAGACTTTCTTACAGATAGGTTGCAAACTGTGTGCGTCGATACCTCGAAGTCAACACCTACTCCGGTTCTAAGTGGTGTCCCCCCAAGGCTCGGTATTAGGGCCGTTACTCTTCTTAGTGTACATCAACGACTGTGTCGACGACCTGGATTGCAGCGCCATCATGTTTGCAGATGATATTAAATTGTGGAGGGTCATCAGATATGATTTCGATAGGCACGCACTTCAAGAGGATCTCAACCGTCTTAGTAGCTGGTCTGCTCGTTGGCTCTTAAATTTTAACGTTGGGAAGTGTGTGGCCCTAAGACTGCGTACCAGAAGGACCAGTGAGGAGGATGATTCCTTCCAATACATTCTTAATGGGCAGCCCCTTTCAATTGTTGAGGAACAGAAGGACCTCGGTGTTCTAATACATGCCTCACTTAAACCATCTTCACAGTGTTTAAAGGCAGCAAAACGTGCTACACAGGTCTTATTTGCGCTCAGACGTGGGTTTGTGCAGATTGATAAGGAACTCTTCCGAAAAACCTACGGGGTATATGTTCGATCTCACTTGGAATATGCCATCCAGGCCTGGCGTCCCTGGTTTAAGAAGGATTATCTACAGCTGGAACGAGTGCAGGCGAGGGCTACGAAGATGGTCAAGAATCTAAGTAATCTGCCTTACGAAGCCAGACTGGTTGAACTTGATTTGTTTCCTCTAAATTACAGGCAACTACGCGGTGACCTCATCCAAACCTACCGGATTGTCAGAGGCCGCAATTGTGCCCTAGAATTTGCTGAATTCTTCGAATTGGCTGGGACGGAACATCTGCGGGGTCATCCCTTTAAACTGCAGAGGAAGTTTGTCCACACGGAAGTCCGTCGGAACGCCTTTTCGCAGAGGGTCGTTGGAGCATGGAATGGACTACCTGAGGATGTTGTCCTTTTAGAAACTGTTGATGCATTTAAATTCAAACTAGATACTCATTTTCTCAGAAACTATTGTCAATATAATGAAGATTGTGTAAACAGTGGCAGGTTGCGCCTGGCCCACACATATCGATGACCCTACATTTTCATTTGTCAGATATATCACTGTAATCATTTATACTATTGACATTTTTGCATATGAATAGGGAGCTCAAGGGCGAAAGCCTACTTCCCTCAATAAAGTGACTTAAAGTGACTTAAACGTTTACAGTGATATATCTGACAAATGAAAATGTAGGGTCATCGATATGTGTGGGCCAGGCGCAACCTGCCACTGTTTACACAATCTTCATTATATTGACAATAGTTTATCAGAAAATGAGTATCTTGTTTGAATTTAAAGGTGTCAACAGTTTCTGAAAGGACCACCTCGTCAGGGAGTCCGTTCCGTGCTCCAAAGACCCTCTGGGAAAAGGCATTCCGACGGACTTCCGTGTGGACAAACTTCCTCTGCAGTTTAAAGGGATGACCCCGTAGATGTTCCGTCCCAGCCAATTCGAAGAAGTCAGCAAATTCTAGGGCAAAATCGCGGCCTCTGACAATCCGGTAGGTTTGGGTGAGGTCACCGCATAGTTGCCTGTAATTAAGAGGAAACAAATCAAGTTCAACCAGTCTGGCTTCGTAAGGCAGATTACTTAGATTCTTGACCATCTTCGTAGCCCTCGCCTGCACTCGTTCCAGCTGTAGATAATCCTTCTTAAACCACGAACGCCAGGCCTGGATGGCATATTCCAAGTGAGATCGAACAAATACCCCGTAGGTTTTTTTGGGAAGAGTTCCTTATCAATCTGCACAAATCCACGTCTGAGCGCAAATAAGACCTGTGTAGCGCGTTTAACTGCCTTTAAACACTGTGAAGATGGTTTAAGTGAGGAGTTTATTAGAACCACGTATCTTTTTGTTCTCCGACTTGGACAGTTTGAAAATCGTTAACACTTCGCTTGTTCTGATTCTGACATTAAAACTGCCACTGCACGAACTTAATTGCTCTTTGGAATTTTATGGAAATTTTCTTGTGCCGAATTACCTCACAAAACGACATCAAATTGGAATTTGTTTATCACCTTCGTCGACTTGATAAAAACAGCCTCTTCACCAATAAATACTGTCAACCGCTCAGTGAACCAAAAGTGCAAAACCCCTTGAAGATCTGAAGTTATCCAGGACCTTTGACCTCTACAAACGGCTGAGTCGTTCCTGAATATTCTTCCTATCATTTATTGTTTTTTTTAAAGTGGTTTTGAACGAATAGGCGCATTTATTGCTCATATTGTTTCTATTGCGGCGTCGTTGGACCTCCGTTTGAAATTCGCTCGTCTCCAAGCTTTTGATTTTTGGCCAATAATCTGTTCCCAAAGTCAGGACTAAACGAAATAAGTTGTCATTGGATCACTTCGAAGGCTGCATCATTCTTTGCTTCGTATTAACATTCGATAGTGAATTCGGTTCGGAAAAGCACTTCTTTTTGTGCTCAGTAAACTATTCGCTTGATAATTTAAGCTGCTCGTTAAAACTTAATGCATCCTCGTATAGATCTTGCTGGCATGGGAAACGCAAATGTTCACGACCCGACCATGCGAAAAAATTATTCACCGCTTCAGCCAGGACTCGAAACACCAACCTCTCGATTAGCTACCGATGCTCTTGACCGCTCGGCCACGCCCGGGAAGCCAGCAGAAAAAACAAATAGTATACACTACAAAAATAATGATCTCTCCTATCTTTGTAAACCGTTTTCGATTTCATGTGACAAAAACTTACCAGAAATACTCAAGTCACTCTCAGCAGACCGAGAAGAACCACAAAACAGCAATAATGAAGAAAGCAGTAAACTACTGAACATTACCAAAACTAAGCTAAACAGTGAAGGGCTGGCACACTGTGATGGATGCCGAGGACTCACAACCAGAGTTTTGAGATCAGAAGGAGACCTCGATCTCCTATCGGAAATAATATCAGTCCTCATAAAAACATAATAAAATTAACTCGCCGAAACACGATGCAAATGAGCCGAAAAACATCAGCGAGCTAGAACACTAATTATCACAAGGAAACGGTAGAAGTCAATAGGCACAACATTAAGCGAAACAAAAGAGAAAAAAGAACAAAGTCATTAGAACAAACCTCTGAGTCAGTTGAAATACAGATGACCAGAAAAAATAAGCGAGGAGGAAATTATGTCTTGCGTTTCCCCAGGTTCGGGAAATCTAATGCACATAGAATCCGACTGCACAAAAAGTAAATCAGCGATCGACGGTCTCTGAAAAAGTCGAAAAAAACAGTAATCGTAAGGTTTCTTTACTGCACCGGACGAGCGACAGCAGCATGCTCTTTACATGTCCATCGAACAACAATGAAGCAGGGCATGGTAGCCAGCAAAGTAATGGCGGAAAAGTGGCCTACGACTTATCGACAGACCTGGATGCCATAAACCAAAATGCAGGTTTTCCGGGTGCTATTCGAGCAAACGCATTGTCAGGAGAACTCACGCAGTTTGAAAGGTCCATAGAGATGTCTGCAAATGAACCAACAGGCTCACCGATGAAGACAAATTTGAACACAGTATTAAAGACTGTATCAAAGGGTATGATTCAACCTTCAATCACTAAAAGAAAGCAGGATGCAGAAGCGAGTTTTTTTCCTGACAGGTCATTTTGTCTGGTAGTTCAGGGAGTCTCAGAGGCTACTGGGGAAACGCCAAAAGAAAGGGTAAAACAGGATCTGCTGACATTCCAAAAATTTATTGAATGATACGCAAGAAACTGGTGTGACAGTCGACATCAAAAAGATCTTTCGATTGGGGCCTCTCGTTACAAATGAAACGCATGAGGTTCGACCAAGACCATTAAAAGTCGTTTTTGGGAGTAAACAGCAGGTAGATCTATTGCTCTCTCGAAAGTCCCAACTACGAAAGAATCATCGTGGAGTTTTTTTCAGCCGGATTACTCTCCCACCGATCGGATGAAAATGAGGACACTGGTAGCAGAATTGAAAAAGACGTCAATACGAGGGGAACAAAACTTGAAAATTGTAGACAACAAAAATAGTCAAAACGGTGCGCTCGTTTTTATGGGAACATCCGGTGAAATTGACGGCAACCACGCCGGTCAAAAGCCCTACCAAATGCCTATAGATTTAAACCCAGACAGGAGACTGGATATATCTTGTGAAATATCCAGCAAAAATCGCCATGTGGAAGAAAGAACCAAAAATATCCAGAAATCGAGAGAAGAAAACAAGATTAAAATGATGTACACAAATGTGCAGAGTCCATTGAACAAAATGGATGAAATTAAACTGGTCGTGGACCATTTACAACCTGACTTCATAGCTCTAACTGAAACATGGTTAAATGAACAAATCGCAGACACAGAAGTTCGAATAGACGGTTTTCAGCTTATCCGCATGGATAGAAACGGACGTAGAGGTGGTGGAATCGCAATGTTTATACGAGAAGGCATTGACTTCATTCCGGATGGGCCCTCGCCAAATAGGATCTCGTCTTGCGAAATACTTTGTTGTAAACTGAAAGTCCCAAACCAACCAGACCTCCATATTGCCGTGGTCTATCGACCCCCAGGACAGCGAACGGACACGGACGAAGCACTCATCACAGAGGTAAAGCAAATCTGCCGTAGCAAACATTTATTAATACTTGGAGATTTCAACGCTCCCGATATCGATTGGGTGTCAATGTACTGCTCGCGATCGGAAAATTCATTCGAACAGAAATTACTTCAGTTGGTAAATGACGAGTTTCTTACCCAACATGTCACAATGAAGACCCGGTTCCGAAATGGGCAGCAGTCAAGCTGTTTGGATCTAATCATTAGTAGAGATGACAATTGCATCCTTGCATTAAGTTCTTACGTGCCGCTTGGACGAAGTGATCATTGTGTTCTTGCTTGGGAGTACAGTCATTTTTTCTGTACCCAAACATCGTGCAGTTAGGCAGAGAAATGTATGGAAAGGGGATTATCCCAAAATGAAAGAATTACTGAATGGGATAGACTGGAGCCCTGCACATGTACCTGACCCTAATGCTGCCTGGTTCTTCATTAGTAAATTGATTCACCAATTGGTAGAGAAATTCTGCCCACTTAAAAGGCGATCATGCGTCTCCCGACCCGAGTGGGTGACATCGGAAATAAAAAGGAATCTCAAGAAGAAAAGAAGACTGTGGAGAACATATGCCAGATATCAACAACCCGAACATTTTTCCGCTTTTAAGAAACAGCGAAATCGGTGTCGGAATCTTCTGAGAAAAGAAAGATCAACCTTTGAGTCAGAAATAGTCAAAAGACATACCAAGAAATTCGAAAAGGTTTTATGCTTACGTTAATAAGGCAAAACGAAAACGCGACTGCATTCCTTGTCTTAAAGACAATCAGGGAAACAGGTTAACTGATAACTCTGATAAGACCTGCTTCTTATCCAATTTCTTTATGTCCGTGTTTACCGAGGAACCATTTTTTTGACGAGGATGAATACTACAGTACTGCCACATCTACAAACAAAATAAGCACGGTGTCGTTCCCAATGGACACAGTAAGAAAAACTCTGAAACAGCTACAGCCCACTAAATCACCTGGCCCAGATGGTATATCCGCAAAAGTTCTAAATGAACTCACAGAACAGCTGGCCTCTCCGCTCTTCAAGATATTTGAAATGTCGATGGAGGCGGGGGCTCTGCCTACCGAGTGGAAGATAGCCAACATAACCCCCATCTATAAAGGGAGAGAGGACATCACCAAACAGTTTCCGACCAGTCAGCCTCACAAGTATCTGTTGCAAAATGATGGAGAAGATAATTAAAACGGAACTGATGAGGCATCTTGAAGAGAATAACTTGCTTAGTTCATATCAACATGGATTTCGAAGTGGTCGATCCTGCCTCACAAACTTGCTCACATCCATGGAAAGTTGGACAAAATCATTAGAAATGGGTTTGTCAGTCGATGCGGTCTACATTGACTTTAGCAAAGCCTTTGACAGGGTTCCACACAAACGTCTGATCTTTAAGCTCCGTCAAATGGGTGTGACTGGCAACCTACTCAAATGGTTGGCCGACTTTCTCACAGACAGGCGCCAGCGTGTTTTGTATCGGAGACACCAAGTCTCACTGGGAAAACCGTTCACAGTGGAGTTCCGCAGGGCAGCGTTCTGGGTCCCATTTTGTTTCTGATATACGTAAACGACTGTCTGGATTGTCTGACATGCGAGAAGGTAATGTTCGCTGACGATTTGAAGTTATGGAACTCGATTGAAAAACCGGAGGATGCGCGAAAATTACAACAAAACTTAGATCGCTTGCAAACATGGTGTGATGAGTGGCTGCTGAACCTTAATCTTAACAAATGCCAAATAATCCGACTGCGGTCTAGTTCCAGAAGGCTGATTAGGTTTGAATACCAGTACTCCATCAGTGGTCACCAAATCCAGGAGGTAAATATTCTAAAGGACTTGGGTATATGGATAACACCAACTCTCAAACCATCGTCACACTGTGCGAATATCGCAAAAAGAAAGCTATGTGTATCTTAGGGGCAATCAGAAGGTCCTTCGTTAATTATGACGGAGAGCTTTTTGGGCGCGTGTTTGGAACATTTATCCGGCCGGTGTTGGAATATTGCGTTCAGGCGTGGCGCCCTTGGACGAAACATGACTACGCTCTGCTGGAGAAAGTTCAACGGAGGGCAACGAAACTAGTCAGCGGATTGGAATGCCTACCCTATGAGGGCCGCCTAGAAAGACTTAAAATTTTTCCTCTCTCTTATAGGCAATACAGAGGGGATATGATCTTAGTCTTCAAACTGGTCAGAGGAGTTGATTGTGCTCTTCAGATGGCCAACTTTTTTGAATTGGCAAACATGACAAGTCTCCGAGGTCACCAATACAAACTGAAAAGAAATCACGCCAAACTTGAAGTGCGGGCCAACTTCTTTTCCCAACGGGTGATTGACGAATGGAACAAACTGCCAGCCTCAGTTGTTCAGGCTGAAAGCGTTGAAATGTTTAAAAGAAGACTTGATGCATTTTTACTTGATGAACATATATTTAGTCGACAGCAATGATTGATATACTAAAACGACTATCGCCATGTAACATTTGCTTGTTTTGCTAGCGTCTATCTGTAAATAGGGTTTTCAAAGGCTCTGCCTATCTCCCTTATGTATACTGAATTATACTGAATTATAAACACCGAGGTCCTTCTTTTCCTCAAAAATTGAAAGGGGCTGCCCATTGAGAATTTATTAGTAGGAATCATCCTCCTCACTGGTCCTTCTGGTACGCCGTCTTAGGATCACACACTTCCCAACATTAAAATTTAAGAGCCAACGAGCAGACCAGCTGCTAAGACGGTTGAGATCCTCTTGAAGTGCGTGCCTATCGAAATCAGATCTGATGACCCTCCACAATTTAAAATCATCTGCAAACATGATGGCGCTGCAATCCAGGTCGTCGACACAGTCGTTGATGTACACTAAGAGGAGTAACGGCCCTTATACCGAGCCTAGGGGGACACCACTTAGAACCGGAGTAGGTGTTGACTTCGAGGTATCGACGCACACAGTTTGCAATCTATCTGTAAGAAAGGCTGCGATCCATGTCAGCAGCATTCCTCTTATGCCGATTCCAGATAATTTGTAGATGAGAAGTTTGTGTGGGACACTGTCAAACGCCTTCTTGAAATCAGTGTATATGACGTCAATCCTACCATTTTCGTCCAGTGCACGAGTCCACTGCTCTGTGGAGAGTAATAAACTAGAAAGACAGGAGCGATTCTGTCTGAAGCCATGCTGGAGATCTGAGAGTAGTTGGTTTTCGTCAAGGAACTTCTTGGTTGCCTTCTTGATGATTGATTCCATTATTTTACAGCAAATGGAGGTTAGGCTGACAGGCTGATAATTGTTGGCATAAGATCGAGCACCACTATTGTATATGGGGTATATATTTGCTGCCTTCCATTCGGATGGCAGTTTTCCCTGATTTAAATGACGAATTAAATATATGCGCTAGTGGTTTGGACAGTTCGCTGGCCAGTTCTTTCAAGAACTTGGCCGGTATATCGTCCGGACCAAATGACTTCGCTTCTTTCAGATTTCACAGTTCTAGTTCCACGAGAGGTTCCTGGAAGATTATATATTCAAGCACTGGACCGGCGTCTATAACAGCACTGTTGACGTGGTCAAGCTGAAGTTCGGTTCTCTAGTGAAAACCGAGGCAAAAAACCGACCTAAGTACTCGGCTTTATCGCAATTTGCAACGACTTCAACACCATTCCCATCCATGAGTACTGCTACTGGGTCCTTGTTTTTTTAGTCGGCTATTGATATAATGGAATAAAATTTTTGGTTTATATTCAGCCTGTTGAATAATTCTGTATTCATAGTTCTTCCTTGCCTGATGGATCATTCTTTTTACAGCGTTTTTTTGATGACGAAATTCTTTGAGATGCTCTGCTGACCCGGTTTGCCTGAATACCTTCCATTTTTTATTCTTATTCTTTAGCTACCTGTTAAGTTCTCTTGTTAACCCAGGCGGGGTGACTATTCTTTTTTTGCACCTTCACGGGACAAAAGCGTTCAATCAGATCGAGTGAGGCTGTCTTAAATTATCGCCAGTCATCCTCTGGATTCCCTTTAAGCAAACAATCCCATCTCATAGACATCAGTTCTTTCCTCATCACGTTAAAATCAGCCTTCCATATATTTCGCTTGCATTCCGTTCCATTCTGGCGCTGAGAATAAAGTGAGTTATCCCACATCAGCGTACTATGGTCACTCTTACCGAGGGGTGCAAAAGAATACACTTCATCAATGCTAGAGAAGTCCTTCGTAAATACAAGGTCCAGGCAATTTGCTCTCTGGTTCTCTCTAAATCTCGTTGGTATGTGAACCTTCTGTACCAGAGGTTGGTCGAGAGTGAGATCCATTAGCTTGTGGCCGAAGGAAGTTGGTGCACCATCAACTGTCAGATTAACCCTGTCTACTATAGGTGCATTGAAATCTCCAGCAATAAGCACCTCCTGGTGACTTGCTACTTCCTTGAGCAAATGGAGAAGGGACTCATCAGCTGCACTTTGAATGTTCGGTGGTCTGTAGATCGTCAAGAATTGTAGGTTTTGTGAACACTCCATTTCAATCTTTATCCAGAGAAACTCATGTTCAGGGAAAGATGGAGTGTGCTCGTTCGACTGCCGAGATTCCTGTCCTAACATATACGGCCACTCCTCCTCCCTTTCTTATTTCTCGGTCTTTTCGAAAAAGTTGGTATCCATCTATCGAAACCTCGCTATCCGCGATTTCGTCTTTGAGCCACGTTTCCGTAATGGCAACGATATCGGGGGTTCGGTCTGATACTAATGCTTTGAATTCATCTACTTTCGAAACTAAAAGACTGTTAAACGACTGGAAGGCAGCAAATGTATACCCCACATACAAGAGTGAGGCTCAAACTTATGTCATTATTTACCGGCCAGTCCGCCTTATCCGTTATTTCTTTAAAATAAGGGAATAAGAGGGAAACAATGAAGTTACTAGTGGAGAACCGATTGGTATCAGCGCTCCAGAAGGGCTTCAGACAGAATCGCTCTTGTCTTTCCAGTTAACTGCTCTCCACAGAGCATTGTATTCGTGCATTGGACGAAAATGGTAGGGTTGACATTTTCAACACTGATTTCAAGAAGGCGGTTGACAGTTTCCCACACATTAGTCTAATATATAAATTAGCTGAAATCGGACTAAGAGGAATGCTGCTGACATAGACCTAAGGTTTTCTTACAGGATGATTGAAAACCATGTATCTCAAAGCTTCAAAGTCAACTGCTACTCCTTTTTAACTGCTATCCCCTAAGGCTCCATCTTAAGGCCATTACTCTGCCATTACTCTGGTTTATCCTCAGAAATTTTAAAACTATTGACATAAGACTCCGCCTTTATAAAATGTACATTAGACCTGGCCTGGAAAACTGCTCTTTTCTATTTAGCCTTCTGCGCGCTAGCGAACGGAAGAAAATAGAATCGGTCCAGCACTTCTTCACGAAAATAATTTTATCGTTGGAGCACCGTAATCTGTCGTATCAAGAACACTGTGGGCTTGTAAACATTGATCCCTTATGGTTTCGCCGAGTGCAGAAGGGACTCTTCTTGCTGTTAAAGCTTTTGAATAGTCGTACATTTAATTCCCTTACCACTGTGAGGCAGCTTGACTATCCTCGGCCCAGCAGTCATCGCAATGTCTTTATTTCTTCTATTAGCTCCCACAGTTAAGTATCGGCGGTTCTTTTCGGTAAATGCCATGGCCATGTGGAATAAACTTCCCCATAATATAAAATCCAACGGAGATTTTCTTTGTTTAAGATAACTTTTACTAGTTTTTTGCATTCAGAACAGTTTCCAACAATTCTGGGCACCGACACGGTAGAATCTGTTTTCCTGTCCGATGGAGTGGGCCGGCATCTGAACCAGATCCCAGGTGTTACCTTGAGGGATACGGCACCGTCTCTGCAGCCTGCACCCGCTGACTTCTTCGGCAGACAGTGAGCAACCGTACACGGATGCTTTCTGGCCTGGGGCAGAATCCCGGTTCCTAGCAAAGACAGAGAGACTGCATACATACTGCAATTGCGTTAGCCCTTCCCTGATCTGAATTGCTATTATCCTTACAGGCGGCAGTTTTTTCTCCTGAATAACATAAAAATAGGAAAAACATTTATAATGATATATATTCAGGAGTTTTTTTCACTACCAGCCTCTACCCACTGAATATTTCATCTGACAATGCCTGTAAACCGGCATTAAATGCAACTATTATTCTACATTAACGACTGTGTAGACGACCTGGGTTACTGTGCCGTCATGTTTACTGACGATGCCAAATTGTGTAGAGGCATCATATCTTACGCCGTCAGGTTCACACTTCAATAGAGTGCCTAAAGTCAGCTTCACACGCGACAAAGGTCTTATTTGCTCTCAGACGAGGATTTGTGCAGATTGATAAGGAACTATTTCGAAAAACCAACGGGGAATTAGTTTGATCTCACTTGGAATACGCTATCCCGACCTGGTGTCCGTAAGTTTTTAGAAGGATTATCTACAGATGGAATGATTGCAGGTGAGGGCTACTAAGATGGTCAAGAATCTTAGTAATCTGCTTACGAAACCAGACTGGATGAACTTGATTTGTTTCCTCTCAATTATAGGCAACTATGCTTTGACCACATACGAACTAATCAGATAACCTGAAAATTTCGTGGCCTTAAAATTAATTTTCCGCATTTCGCATTCATCCCTTGCAGAAGGTAGCTTGCAGGTTTTACTCGAGCCTGTACTAAAAACGTGTTTGTTTACACTATTATAATTTATGTTTAGGTCATCGTGACGCTGTAAGGTGGCGCTGAAGGCGGCTGGTTGAGATTGTGGTCAATTCATGCCTATTCGAGTTTCTTAAAAATAATTTCCATACCTTACTTTTTTCTACTTGATATCTGTCCAAGACAAGTTTTATTCAACTATTTTGATTCTGTTTTCTATATAATCATAATTCCTAGATATTTCGCTGTTAATGGCTACAAAATGTTGTATTAATCTTAATGTGAATATGTTGATGTTGCAGATGTTAGGTTTGTTAAAGGGTTTGACGCTAATAGGTGCAGTTTGATCAATATGCGCATAGGCTTTTCTGGGCTCACGTAAAATTTCATAATACTTTACAAATCGGCTCTTTAGAGTGATTTATCCTCCGAAATATTGAGGTGCAGACAGCAAAGCCTACCACCCTACCACGAAAAAGGAAGAAATTTTTACGATAATCCCCTTTCCGGTAGACGCAGCAAATAAGGGGACGTTTAAAGACAGCAACAAAGAGCGCTTTACACAGGATAAACATAAGCGTATCGTTCACAAGCTGTCCCCTGTTACCCTCGGGAAGTAAAGACCGACTATCATTGTGGGTCACATTGGTGTGAAGTAACTAATTAATGCATTCCTACGTAAATGCATATGTTGGCCGTACGACTAGGCACCTAAAAATGAATTTATAAACACACAACTATTTGGCTAGGTAGAAGTATAATAACTCGAGTTTGTGTTCTATTGTCGCACATCTAGTCGATAAAAATAACCAATTAGAAGCCGATAATCCTTTTTGGGTATTTTGCGGACACTAACAGACATTTATATAGGTATTTGCCAACGATCATTGGTAACAGGCGAGACAGTGGCTCTACAGCTAGAGGATTTAGAGTTCTGTTGTCAGAAGGCTTTGGTACAGGCGCTCTGCCTTCCGTGGCAAACGCCAAATCCAGCAGTTGAACGCCCGTCTTCCAAAACGCAGATACGATTGGTGCATTACACACACCTGCCAGTTTATTGCACTCACGCACTCACATCCTACATCATTTCTCTCTTGCCCATTCGAATTGACCACAACCAGCGTACCTCGCCATGCGGACAGCGTGTGAAACATGAGTGATAAATATCCTGTCAAATTCTCATATTTTCATCCCCAATATAAATGTATGGTCCCAATTACGAATAACCGACTTATGTTTTCAACTGTGCCATGTAAATTTTCAAAGAAAGAAATCAGAAATTTCATTGATTTAATAGAATACCCTGCGAAGACATTCACCACTATCTGATAGCATGTTCCGTACACATACTATCTTATAATCGATGTCGTTGCATCTATTAATCGGTTTTATATTCATGCCGAAGCATTCATAACTTGCACGCTTATTTTCTTACTACCTTTTTAGCATGCTGTGAGTGGTCCCGAGTTATGTCTATTAAATAGGCCTTAAGGGTTGCAGATCCATATTTTTGTCTTATGAAGCGGTCTAACTGTGAGCTGTGACAGTCACCAAAATCTAAAAGAAGTAAATAACGCTGTGGTAGTGCACATCATAGCTCATAGGCTTACCGTCTTTTAATATAGAAAAGTTACATAAAAGTGTTAAAAACAACTCTGTAGCTCTCAGATTGGCTTTTCAACAAAAGTATCCGAATGGAAAAACTGAGAAACAATGCGCAAAACGCTGTGGTCATTGCCTATGGTGAACTTATCCACTGTATATGACAGTCAGTTTGCGTTGTTTAAAATCAACCTCTTCTAAATGGAGAAGAAGGTTTCTCGTTCACAGAAATCATGGCTTTATTTGTCTGAGCTTTCGAACTCTTGTTGGAGTCCATCGTAAGAGATAAACAGCAATAAAAACGAGTGACAGTTAAAGGGGAGGCTGGGGCTAATCAGACACCAGTGGCGCCAGTTTGGAGGTGACTACGCAGGGCCCTGTATGCCAGCGCCAGATCGATAAATCGATCGACCGAGTTCTCATCGGAGGCCCAGGCTTCAATAAATTCTTGGCTTGTATTGCATCTGGCGTGGGCGATTATCTTCGTAGCTGAAAAGTTAAACTTGTGCCCCGTTTCGTAGGTGTGGACAGCCACTTGCGACAGATTGTCACCCCGTCTCACAGCAAGCTTATGCTCGTTTATGCGCGATCCAAAAATCCCTCCAGTCTGTCCTGTGAAGTAACTGGAACAGTTTTGGCTTGGGATGCGATCCACTACTCCTGATTGCTTATTAGGATTTAATTTGTCCTTGATTCTCATAACCTTACTGAGCATGGTAGCTTTGGGTCCGTGTGCGATTCCGACACCAAGTCCCGCAACAATGCGCTCGGTCGGTCCTGACACGTCCTCGATGTATGAAATCGCATGCCATATCGTAGGGGTTTGTTATGGTTGGGTCCTCCGGGGTCGAACACGTAGGTATCTGCTTAGGAACGCCTTCGGATAGCCCTTCCGCATTAGCTGGTCGCGAAGGTAACGGGCCTTACGTGCTTTTTCCACCGGGTTGCTGCAATGAGTCTGGATGCGTTCGAACAGTGTTTTCACACAGTTTCGAACGCTCAGACGGGTAAAACCATGATTCCGGTGAACTAACAACCTTCTTTTCTTTCACTTATGCAAACACTTAGTATGCAGAAATTCGCCTCTTCTATCAGGCACATCTCATTATCTAGTTTTATTGACACTTGAACCTCAATTTTACCTTTTCCAAGGCACTGCCCTACATTTCAGTGGAAAAAGGAGAAACCAAGGTTACCACTAAGGGTAGTAGCTTCACATTCATACACGAACCTGCCGCAAATATTTGTTCTTGATCTTAGACTCTTTGGGCATTCCGTAAAATTAAGAATTTCCACTTTTGAGAGGGTCTGCTGAATTCGAAATCGGAATCAGCGCTGCAATGCAAATTACAAATGTTTTATGCTGCGAAAAATACCTGCCAGCAATATAAGTGCTTCATAATGCGATAAAAGTTCTTTTATTGCAAACATTTTGAACCTTGATGCGTTGTCCTGATAGGGCAAGACGTTATCTATGACAAGCTCAAATGTCGTAAGAACTAAGACCAGAAAGGACGAATTCTCTTGTCTTAAGCAAAAGTAGCTCCCTAAGGGCTAGAACTAATTTCCGTAAACTCGCTCGCTACACTTAACTTCCTAAAGGCCTGACAGGAAACAGAGTTCTCTCCGTCATAAGTGTGATGAAGTTTTGGGAATAGTCATAGAGTTATGGCTTGTAACTCAATTTAAAGCCCTCATAATCAATCTCCTTCTACAGTGTTCTCGATTGAAATGATCATTTTGTAGCTACTTGGCCAATGGGGCCGTTGGGTAATCTTTGGCTTTAGGGTCAAGAAGCCGAGTTTCAAGTTTTAGGATAAAGCAGAAAAACAGTGAATTGCAACAGCTGCCAAGGTGTGTGCCAACGGCATTGAGGCAGGCCTGTGGGAGATCGAGTGAGTAGACACTGCTGTATGGGTCTTTGAATACAAGTTCAAATGGCGTGTCCAACTGATGTGTGCTGCATTATCCAAAAGATATTGCGTTCAGTGCCTTGTGTTGCACTTACCGATGGGACATGTTCCCGTGAGACATGGATAGCTGTGACTGTTTGAATGTGACTCTAAATCGATTTTGTTTTCAATCGGTCTGTGGTCACTCACAGGAAAAGTAACTGACCTTGCGGCATAAATAGCGTTGAACATAAACGCCGGCCATCATATTACTGGCTACTTTAGAACTCGCCCCGGTGAATGTTTCGTTTTCAAGGAGTGCGCGCTATCTCCCGATTGAAAACTGGAGGTTGGTATGTATCCTTGAACTCATAATAGCAGCATGCAACTGCAATGTTTAGCTGACGTACATATATTAAATGCGGCTGTTATGCAACTGCCCACTTATAAGTAGGCCAAGTTTGATGTACTGATAGAAGCGAAGATGTGACTTTGGGAAATGATCGCGAAGAAGGAGAGATGATCTGACCTTTCGGATTCACTCTCGGATCCACCGTCGGAGACAGTTGCAAAGCAGTGTACTAAGGGTATAACGGGCACCGTATTTACAGGGTGCGGTTGCCAGGTAACCTCACGCCTACTATATTTAAAAGTCCTCCTGTTTATCGCTGGGAGGTCTTATTCGATGCGATGCTTTCTTGCTGGTTCGTACCATAGTCGTTACTAGCCGTGATTTCATCACTGAATTCCATTCTTGGCGTGAAGATTAACCGGCTACTTGGCTCGCTCTCACCAGGACTGCTGGTTACCCGTATCCTTCATGCGTTGTTGATAATCTTTCCCAGGGAAACTCGCAGCAATGAACAGAGAGACGGAAGGTCGTTGCGTTTTTTAATTGAATGGAGGCTGGAGAAACATGACTCAAGCAACTCACGGCTCACAGGTTTTATGTATTTTAGATTATAACAACTTCCGAAATAATTTTATTTATGTACAGTGTTGAAGTTCCATTGCCATTGCTGTTAATTGTCATTTAAATTACTGGACTGCGTTTATCACCATGTTGCTCCTGAGAGTCGCCCTTGGGCTTCATATATGCCTATCTACCCTTACCATAAAATAATAACGACGCGGAGTTGATCACTGAACTGTCCGAACATAGTGTGGTGGGAGAAAAATGTCTCTAGTTCCCAATGCCCTAAAAGAGTTTCCGTTTCGTGCTGGAGTTTTAAGTCACTGGAGAGGATAATGTAGATAGATAGTCAGATGACTTGCCTCCTGCAATTTCTCACCATGGTTCCTGATAATTTATAGGCACTTAAGTGTCTTTTTTCGGTGTTATCCTTTTGAGTTTTCAATGCGGTTGCTTTGTGCGTAACTGCATCAGTTGAGGCTGGGAGCTTCTGATGCCCCTTTCCCTGGCTATTGGTTCATTTTCCCTCTTATGTGGTGCCGAGTGGCGTGAAAAGATGTTTGCTAGTTACTAAGACGTTCTTGACGGACGGATCGCTCTGGTTTCTTGCCTTGTTCTTGAATCCACCGATTGAACAAACTGCACGGGAGGTTTTAAATATTTTCTTGAGTTTTGTCGATGATTTGACTAGGATTTTTTAGTCGACAGTAAAAGTATTATGTCAAAGATTAATTTACTTGTGTTCTAAACTAGAGGGCCTATGATAGATACAGTAAGCTAGATGCAGGGAAAGGGAGCTGATTTTTGCACCTTATAAAGGCTTAAGAATCTGTAAATGTCACTTCTTTTGCTGTCAACAACCCACATCGTAAACACATACTACACCCAAGTTCTTCATTATAGCGTTTGCACATCACATTTTGAAATGATCAGACTCACAGGAAATTTAAAAACTGATGATTTATCCAATGCGCAAGTGGTAGATACGTTTCCATGGGCCTAAATAAAAGGGTTACTCTTAATCTCGATCCTCTCTAGTACCTGTTAGCACGATCTCATCAGAGGAATTGGTCCTGAGTATAATGAATACGATAGGCTACCTAGAGGATATGTTCAGACACGGTGTGCTGCCATTCATAATGACTCACTAGGCACGCGATATGCGCCAATAACTGCTGCGGACGCGACAAGGCTTGTTATAACTAAGTGTATGGGCTGAGTTAATATTCTTAAAAATTCATTTTCGTGTGAATGCTAATCACGAGACCATTGATGTAAAGATTTTTCATGCATAAATACCAAAACGCGACAGGGTGAAATTTCCAAAGATAACTTTTTTATTTCAGGGGCTCTGGTCTTCAGCTTCAGTAGATGGATATGCGTATATGTCAACAGCCATCGCCTGATTCAGCTCATTCGGGAGGAGAAATCAGCCCTTTATATTATCAAGATGGAACTTTTCAACGATCACAACGTTTTAGTTACACAAACAGCTCAAATTCTCTTCTATTATGGAATAATGAAGCCAATTTCAAGAGGAAGCTCCAGGATTACGTGGCAGGTTATTATTTGCTTTTGTTGTATAAAGATATCCCTGCTTAACATAGTACATGCAAATCAGTTCCCGTAATTTCGCAAATATTGTTGGTTTATTTATTGAAGTTTTTTGATTGATTTATTCATTGCAAAATGCAAACAGGTAAAAACACACCGGAAATTACCGGAGCTATTGATGAACACTACGAATCCTGGCTACGACCGAATGCTGCATAATGAGCTAATGGACCGAATACTGCCACTTGTTTCGAACGGAAAATCTGGTGTGTTATGTCCACGTTATTAACTTATACAAATTCTTTGGAGTTGCCAATTTCTAAGATTCCCATAACTTGTGAAAAACCCACGACTCTTCTATTTACCTCTAAAACCTATTAACTAAACCTCACCAAGTGAGGCTAGAGATTTTCGATAATGCTCCATTTCTGCGGGCCTTGATTCATGCTTCATTTTTGAAATTTCACAGCAGCCATTTTAACTCAATAATGGCGCTTTTGAAACATTTCCAACTCATATGACTTGGGACGGAATATTGCCTAAAACATCCCATTTAGAGCAATAAATAAACTGTGTGTAGCAGTAAATTGCCCCAGTTTTCTCAACGGTTAAAACTACCTTCTACCAAAAGTATTAGGTAACATGGGTTTGACGGTGCCAGTGTTCATATCTAATGAAAGAAATCTACTTCCACACGAGCTACTCCAAGGGTCCGAACTTATATCCGAAAACTTTCGGCAACTGCGTAATTTTGGCCTAAAAGCGGTAATTTAAAATTTTCACAACGTTTACTTTCCTAAGCGGCTGCTCCAACATTATTGTAATAAGTGACGGATAAAGCGTCCGACACGACTTATTTCCAGTTCTCTGGCTAACTTGTTCGAGAAGCGATTCAAAGTGAACTTCCAAGGGTTTTACTTTATTTCTATGCCTCTCAGATTAAAAAATTCGTTCAACCTATATTCCTTCTTTGTTGACTTCCAGCTAGAGCATAAACAGCCGGCTCACTCGGCTTTTGAAGAGGTCAGTTCTCAGTTCTTAAAATAAATTATTAAGCAAGCTAAAGGCAAAATAAAAGCTGGCTTTAACAAGCACGATGGAATGATCTTTTTTAATACCCGTAACTTTGATTCTAAGCTTAGCATAAAACTTTTTGATTTCTTTATGATAGAGTATTCACCGAATATTCGTCAAAGCTTGATAATTTCACTTTCGGAACGTTGTGCATCGGATATCTCCTTATCATTGAGTTCATAGTCTAGCTCAAAATTTTCGTTTAAAACTCGGAAATAGGAAGCTCTCCGTAATTTATCGGCTCGTGCTAAATTGCAGAGTGATTCGGGTCAGGCTTAATATATGCCTTACGTTATTTTAAGTGTTTAAGTGAAGTTCAGGGTTAGGGTTAATACTAGGTTTGGTGTTGGAATATCTTAGTATAAAGTCTACATGGCACTAACCAGCAAGGCAACATGTTTTGCTGAGAGTTTCTTATTTCCCTAACACTACACATCACTCTTACTCTAATCATCCTAGAATTTAGTGCTCAATCATTTGCATTATGAGGGTCTGCTTATCTCCTTGCTATACAAATAAACCTCAGTAAATATGCAAATTTTCTAATGGGCATATTTTTGATACATGGAATTATTTTTCTATCATGTGCATTTATTTGGCTATATATCGAATTAAGCCTTGTATATTCTGTTTTCCCAGCCAGATTTAAGAGCGAGTTCTGGTTTCAACCCGAGGTTGTTGGTCGGTTCTACGACGAAGGCATTCGGTCAGTGTCTGGAGCTGATTTTCCTTAATGGGCACTGATCATTAATTGCCTTATTTGCAGGTTGTTTTTGGTCTATTCTATTCGGTATAAATGCTTAAATCCTCCTGATAAAAGCTCTGAATTGTTAATATTTCAAATATTTCAGGTCGAAACACAAGAAAATTTGCCTATTTTGGGAGTAATCTTACTGAACTTACTTACTTTTTCTCTTTAGCGGTAGGCACGATTATCTGACCACGAACAACCACAACCTGCACAAAATTCCGTACTGTTTACTAGCAGCATCTATGAACTGAGGAGAGTCAGTAAGTATGCCCTGTTCGCGGGGTAGGTTGACGTTCTTATGGATCAGAAACAAAAACCTAAAACGGGGAGCGAGTGACTTGCGGTGCTGGTATCTGTCCCAGTGGTGTCAGCTCGAGAGAGTGCTTGGCTGAGTGGCATATGTGTTGGCGCACGCGGTTGGTTGACCCGTGGGCTTAATCAAAGTGCCTGATCAGGAGGTGCTTATAATGGCGTGGACAAGGGAAACCTCAGGTGTGTAGCCGGAGGGGTAATTAACTCGTACCGGTAGGATTTTAAGTGGCCTCGGTTGTCTGTAGAGCCGTCGACTGGAAGACAGCTGCCGAAAAATGGGACACTGGTGCAATCCAACATATAAATCGGATTCACGTCAAAGGTTCCACGTACCCTCTTTTATAGCGCCAGTATAGATACAAACTTGTAGTGAAAATACGGAACCCGTGACAAAAATTAATCGAGAAGAATGATTATTGAACCATATTCGAAAACAGTTGTGTTGCGTTGGACGTTCGGGTGCACAATATGGCTGCTCCGTTCAGAAGAGTGCGTTCTTAGCGCGGGCAAGTTGAAGAGCTTGTGCAAACGTACTAACCGGCAACCAATGCTTATACGACCCCCTAACGAACACAATTGATAGGTAGGTGTGTAATATGGGAACGGTGACAATGGAGGTATGGAAGGTTAAAGGACGATAACGTAAAGCAATAATCGTTCAATTGAGCATGTTTTTTAGCACTGAATTAGACCATAATAAATGTCTACCTACACGCAAAACTGACCTAATCCTAACCCTGACGGTAAACCTGACCTCCATTCCTAATGCTAGACATTTTGTTCGTTAGGGATTGGCATTCTTTTTAGGATTAGTTGCCATTTTCTTACGATGCTCTTCAATATTAGGATCTAATTGGTTTCTCTATTGTCGCTGCTGAAACAATGGCATCTTAAGAGCTCAGTGCTATTCCTAAATGTGTGCCGCTATTTTGGGTCACGTGCAAAGGGACAGGGGAAAAAGCATAGCTGCTTCTTTCAAACGCCATTATCTTTTATCCTTTTCACTCAGGCTCCTGTTTTCGGTCGGCTTTAGAGGTTGCAGTTCCAGTATTACAACAAATCACCATGCCTGCCGGTACTTTGTAGGACAGGTCCAGGTCTCTCTACTGATTTTGCGGCATTTTAATGAAAATTTAAAGGTATATATGTGACGATTGTCCTGTTGTTAGTCGCAATAGGTAAAAAGCACCTTCTTTCAAATAAGGTCGGATCTGCTTTACCATTGCCAGGATGCATAACCTGGCAGATTATTACGGGACCTGGGTGATCGGGATCCTTTTTTGCTATGCAACCTTCTCAATCCTCATAACACTGATTACGTGGAGGTGATTAAACAAAAAATCCATATTTCAGCGTCGTCAATAAGAATGTACCGTAGGGCGGATTTAGGTCTCAGGCTGATGTGACGAAGAATTTTGCCCATTTCAGTGTTGAAAATATTAACATATCAAGGTCTGACTGGCTGCGAACATCCTGGCTTTGCTTTCATAAATTTTATCGCGGTTGTAGTACTTGCACTTCCACAAGTAAGCGAATGTATCCATGGCGGTGAGTCTACGCGCATACGTGGTGACTGTTCTATCCGCGCGTTCGGTAATTTCTAATATTTGATACGCGATAAGTTTTCGTGTCGTCAAGTGGATCAAAATGTTTTCATATAGGACGTCGAAAAGGTTCAAAGTTTGCTGCATATTGACTTTAGTAGTGATCTTTTGTGCGCAGAACTTTATTTCTGGGGCCCTTTAGATAACTGGAAAGAATTTTGCGTTCTTCAAATGTTAGTAAGCCCCTTTTGTGACAGTGATGTCGATAATAGAGCGTTTTTCTGGGTAAAATTACACTAGAATTTCAGAGGATAGGAGTCTATGGTGGGTCGATAAGATCATAAGACCTTGTTTCAACCCGTTATTTTCGTTAAGTTGGCCGTAGCGCTTACCTGCTTTCTTCGACTGTCAGCTGTTTCAGATGACTCAATCTCTAGCAGTCGTGAGACCTGCCACAGAATTAAAGAGGTTTTCTTGCATTTTTGGCATTTCGTGAAAATCAGGCGTCGGATATCATCTCAGTGACATCAGCACTTCTTCCCCTAGAACATGCTTTGCTCTCCGTTTAAGTTAACCGGTTTCCTATGCGCATGCAAACGATACGATTGTGAAGTCCTTTATGTCCCTGTACATTCGTCCGCGTGGCCGCATATTTGATAAAGAAGGACTCACATAATCCAGAAACCTAAGGTTGCTGAGTTCGACGGGCATCGATTAAAAGCCCAAACTGTGGCTAGGGTTTAATATGTAATTTCCCTGGAACAATAGAGTGCAAGGACTTTCGTATAATTGAAAGGGTGAGTATATTATGGTTGACAGTCGAATGGGGTATTAATGGAGTCTGGAGAAGGTATTGACGTTGCTTACATTTCTAGCATAAGTTAGTTTTATCATTCTAATAAGGTGCTAGAATAAACACGCTGATTATGATATGAGCGAAACTTTCAACGAGCAGGACAAACTTCTGTCGTTAGTACCATATAGGAGGTCAGTAAGCAATTCAACAGTTCATTCTGATTGCGCATTTAAGTCACCTATTCAAATCCCTTCCGTAACATGGGCAATAGAGACCACCAGAGTGTGAAGGGACCCTCTGACGGAGAGGGTAAAAGGAGGCGTTTAATCGAACTGAACCCGTGGTCGACTGTTTGAATAAAGCAAGCGAGCAATGTTTGAAGCACATTTTTTAACTAATTTCCCCGCGCTCAAGTGAGTCCGGTTTCGGTAACCAGAATTTCTCAGACACACAGACGACTGTATAATTGCATGAAGTGAGAATGGAACTCATAATAGCATATAACAGCAAAACCCGGGGTTTACTGTCGTTGTCGATGATGATGATGAGGATGATGATGATGATGATGATGATGATGATGATGATGATGATTATGATGATGATGATGATGATGATGATGATGATGAAGTAACGGACTGCAGTGGAGTAAGATTACTTGCGAAACCTCATTTCATCTTCTCTCCCGCAGTCATCTGACCCCTTTGAAAGTCTAATGCTGAGGAGCAGGATAATGACTAGGACTGCGATTATTGGCATGAGGTGTAGAAGAAACCCCGCTGGCCTACCCGTCATCATTCACCGGACTCGACGTTATTGGTGGGATCACCATGCTGGGGGAGGGAAGACCTGGACTAAAACTAACAACAACGGTAGAAATGCCTTGTATGGCTGCCTAAACAAGACGCAGGAGTAGTAACCGTCCCCAATACGTGTGGCTTTGCACCAATTTCGTGTTATGTTATGCTTGAAATTAGGGGGTGGGTTAGGGTTAAGTTTAGCGTTAGATTTAAGGTTGGGTTTGCGGTTAGAATTGGGATTACCGTCATGATTAAGCTAAGGGTTAAGGTCTTTATCGTGCTAACTGTAGCGTTTAGGCTTAGGGTAAAGCTAGGGTTCAAATCAACGTTTGAGTTTAGTTTTATGTTAGGTTAAGTGTAAGTGTTAAGACACACGTGGATTTAACCTTCCAGAAATTTACCGCAAGGCAACGTATTTTAGGCGGGTGGGGCGGTTCCTTTACACTTGTCCAGTTTAGACGGCCATACAAGGCATCCCTACCAACTACAATCACTGACAATGAAAAATCTAGAATATTCAAACAAAATAAGTGACAAACGGTAAGATCACGAAGGAAGGGCACGGGGCGCGGTGGGCAGCCGGCACCATCTTGTCACCTGGTAAGATGAATGGAATTATCAAGCACAATCTGTGTAAAGAATGTTGCAATTATATAACTCTACCTACCGAGCTAGCTGTGGGAATATGAATAGTAATATGAGGAATATGTAGTAACATGTATGTAGGAATGTGTATGTGTGTGTAGGCATTTATGTAGGAATATGAGTCTTAGCGGGCGGCTTCTGGATTAATTACCCATTTGGCTTTTAAACAACAGACGGGCAACACTATTGGTCGCTTTCTTACTGAGCGGGTTTCTTTTCTGGCATTCTTTGATAAAATAGAACAAGTTAATGACAAAAAATATGATTTTCACCATCTTCTACCTAAGTCACAAGTCGCTATGTGACTGCCTTCTAGATTGATTTCCAAGGCACAGCGGAACGAGTAGATTCCGGAAACAGAGTGGTGAGCGTCGCACTGTGATTTTCAACGTGTTACAAAATATTTCTGTCGAATATTGCATGCCCCGATGGCCATAAATTCATATTAGAAATTATTCTAGTGCAAATTGTATGAAGATTTCGATATCCAACACTAATCGGGGGCTAAAGGCTAAAACGGACTGGGCATTTTCGACATGGAAACCATGCGATTACCCGTGCGTCGAATGTCGTACATCCTTTGATCTGACATAGGTATGATTGAATCAACGCAGCGTGAACTCGATACCGGATCTATATTCACTTCGGCAATAAAAAGCTGTCGAATTGATTGGATTTAACATCGACGCTAGACCATTCGTTTCCGTCTCGTTATTTTATCGTCAGACTACTTTGTATCTTATATGTACTTTTCTAAAACAAGCCAAGCGAAAACGTTCAAAAAGGGTGGTCCTATACCTTATCTCATTCATAGAGATGACAAATGTGGTTGCGTTAGAATACGGACTGAAAACAAATTTCTGCGTACTTTCGCGTCCTTATCATTAATAATTCTTATAACTTGTTTCAATGACACTTTCTATTTGTGGATGTGAAAACTGACTTTCAATTCCTTTTCTGACTTTCATGCTGTTGTCTCAATTGTCCCCTCCATTAGGCGCAAAAATTTCTTGAGATTCCATGACCATCCTCATTTTTGGGAATCGGTCATCAGGGCTCTTTTCGGTGTTTCAAAATCCGTTTAGTTGTTTTCCTTTTAAAGAAAAAAATCTGAGGCATTTAGCGACATTCAGGACATTTTTCCTATAAACAGGGTTTCAAGAACAAAGCGTGATCAAGGCATACTTCCACCGCTGGAGTACATTGGTCGTCCAAAGTCAAGGAGCTTTGAAGCTGGTAAGATTTTTTGTGCGAGTGTACTTGAATAAGCAGAATGCTAAATTTCGTCGTGGTTGCTTATATTATAGTCACTTGAAGGGAAGGAAGTGGCAAGTGGGTGCATTTTCATAAGCCAAGGTATTTTAAAGCTATCTAATCTTAACTTGTAACTACACTTCCAACTTCTATGAACTAGTCTTCCAATTAGACCCCTTCATCTGGATGACAAGAAATATTCGCTTGAACATGATTCTCTGAATCTTCAGAGCAAAATACATGAGGATTTGCTAACTCTAAGAAGGTTACTTGTCATTAGGGTATTACACGAATATAAGCATTTCCGCTAGTCTGATTTTCCAATTACTTTGTCCTTTTCCTTTTATGTTTAAGCAATCTAAAATCGGTTATACAATCTATATTTATTCTGTACTGCCAAATGACTAACCGGATAATTATCTGAGCTTTTGCCATGTATTCTGTTAACTAAAGATGACGGATTTTTATCGACAGACCCACCAAAACGTGGTTCTCGTACAGGAGATGTGCAAGCCTTTACTGGAAAACGGTGGCAAGGTCGACATCCATGGCACATTTTGTCGCCGCTGGAAAATAATATTCACCAAATTATGACGTATAAGGAGGAAAGGCTCGCAAGTCTGAAACCACTTATTGATGAATTGGTTCCCAGGAAGCCCGCGTTGGAGGAGTTGATAGTCGTGGGCAGAAACGCCGATGTACAAAGAAACCTGTAAGTGCGCATTTTTGAAAAGCTATGGTTCACTGAATTCGAATTTATATTGCCTCTAGGAATGCTCCTAAATGGGTTATGAAGAACTAAGTTAAGCTACATTGCTTCGGAAAAGCGGCACATATTCTGCTTGGGAAAACAAGCTTTTTCATTTTTTATTGACTGAAAAATTCAATAAGCGTTTGCAGTCGTTACCACTGAAAATGAAAAGCCAAGTTCTCCTTTCGAAACTTCAGAGAATGCAATCCTCACGTCGGTTATCAATCTAACAAATTTTGAATATGTAAGAGACCTTCGTACTCGCAACCTGCCTCAAGTTTTTACCACTTTTTCTCTTTGTAGGCCGAAATCTGGCATAAAGAGTGCAAGCTTGGAAAGCCAGAGGGGAACTGACCCAGAGTACATTTTCGACCGTGAGAAAACATACTTTTCTGGCACGACTTCAAGTGGAGACAAGGAGTCAGAACTGGACTCTGCGTATACGAGTCTACCAGTGATGTTCTCAGGATGTGCACTTAAAGTGAACGATGAGCAGTTCTTCTATCTGTCAGAAGATACATCAGACATCAACCCGAGGAACGTGGAAATCGAAATTACATTTGAGGTGGGTCCCAAGCGCGAAGCCGTGTCTTCGTCTTTTATGGTTTTCAGTAAATCTTCGACAAAGACCACAGTAAATTAGACGATAAAAAGAAGAGTAGTTGCGAAATTAGGGATCAAATTGGCGATTCGATTTCAATGAAATAACGCGTGTTGCAATAAAATTTCGGTTGGATACCGTGCTGTTATTGCCTTTTTTCTAGTCATGCACTCAGGCTCGATCATCTAAGGCCCTAATTTTTTGACTTTTATCTAGTCTAAGGCATAATAAGTATCCGTAATAAGACGAAATTTGGTCTGTGCCAACCTACTTCTTGCCAAGCAATCCCCTTCTGCTCGTCCCCAATATCACATCTGGGAATATTCTCCGGTTTGACCAGAGGTAAGTTTCAGTGGGTGTGCATAGACTTGGAGTTCTGCTTTGTTAGCGCAGTGAGGCCTGTTGCAAGAGTCCAAAGGTCTGGCCGCCAGTTGAAAATGCGGGAGGATTTAGGCTTTTCCGCCCACTGAAGTTCGGATTCTCGGATCCCGAATGCTGTCAGCGTCAGTCTGCCAGGAGGACAATATCTCCTCCTTTAAAGTTGGTAATCGAATGAGGTTGCTAATCATAGGCATTGTAATAGGCAATGTAATCCAAAGTGAGTTCAAACTTAGGCGTGATACATTAAAAGCAGTCAGAGAAGATAAGAAATTCGGAGAAAGTGGAGGGGGTTACTGGTTTGAATCCGGTCTGTGTAACTGTCTTTTGCCTATTGAAAATTTGCACTTCCACGAGTTCGTTTAGAATATTTTCCAGTCATTAGCCCATCTACTGTATTCATTGGATTATCGAGTACGCTCACAAAAGTCTTTTGTTAACTTTGCAATCAATAGGCCTTTGTATAAAAAAATTAATTTCAAAATACGTGCATAGACGGGACTAAACGAAAACACCTAAGTTGGTGCGCGATATTAAATTTGGCTCATATGGTTACCAAAATTCTAACTGAAGTGAATTGTATTTGATCCAACTGTGAAAACCTGTGCGGTTTCGGTGGGATTGGAACCCATGACGGCAAGGACATGACTTGAGTACGACCAACACTAACCACCTATCAATTAAGTCAAAGTATCAATCCAGGTAAGAGAATCGATTACGACCATAACCGAACTTAAATTGCCTATGTGCTCGTCTAGCACTTTAAAAGTGTTAAATCCGAAATAATACAGATCAATACAGAGCAATATTTTCGCACAGTTTGTTAGATTCAAAAGTATACAAGTAGGGGTAAAAGTAAAATTCCCAGAGAACAGCATTAATAGATGTAGCCTTCATGCGGACCTGAGCCTAAGCAGTCCGGCGTCTGAACGAAAACTTTCACTTGATTATCATGCCGGACTTGCTATTTAAGCACACAGTCCACGTTCTAGAGGACGTGGAGATGCACCCTCGTGTCTTTTTTATTGGTGGCCAGCTCCGCTGCTGATTGAAAACCGGTTATTGATTTCAAGGCTTATCATCGGGTCGGCTTTGCTTAGGTTGCCGTTGCTCATACCCTCATTTTTACAGTCAATATGTTCTCGTGCAAGCCTCACTTTGTTTTGAGCACTTTTCAAGTGTTGGCGTGGTCATGCAAGTCACTGAGTCGGTTGTTTGAGCGGGCATCTGCTGCTGAAGCCACTCAAAACTCTTTTGCCATGTGGCTGCCACCAGGATCCATGATCTGTACCGCACAAATTCGAGTCCGCGGCCAGTCTGAGCAACAGGGATCTCTACGTGTAAACCCAGCTCGTTTCCTGAACCACTAGTTGGTGCTTGTACATCCTGGTCTTGGGGTTTCCAGCGCTCCCTTATTACGTTTTAACTGAGGACAAGGGTATTCTCTAGCAACCGAGTATTGAGTTGGGCTTGAATGCTATTCCAACCGTATTTGGCCGACAAGCTTGGCCATGGCCCCCCAAAAATCCTAAATATGCATGGTTTTTCGCCTTGACCCGAATAAATTCCCTTCCCCTATGCATGGGATATTTGAGGGTATGACTTATGTCTGCTAATGGGTGGGGATGCCCAGAACACGCGTAGTCGACTTAAGTAGTCCATCTTGACAACTGGAATTCTGGGCACAGTTCGCACTCTTTGGTAAAACTAGCTGGCACATATAGTTGCTTGTTTCTGTGGCCGGCTACTATTTCAATGTCGAATTCTCAGAGACTTGATTTCCAGAAGTGCGTTGTTTCTCGGTTGCATTCGATATATCCCAAAGTGCCATCCTTTTTCCTTTTTCACTTTGAATTATACAGCGGACACAAAAAGGTTCTTTTGCTGTAATTTATTTCACTTTGCCCCAGTGCCTGATGACAAAGGTGCTATTGACATATGACACGTAAAAGAGCCGTTTGCATTTTGAGATCTCCGGAAAGAACCTGGACAGAAAACTGGCAAATTTATGATTCAATACTTTAAATCTTAGGTATGACAATATTTTATTTTTTCGAACCGAAAAAGATGTCTATAGAGAATACTTGAAGACTTCCCTGAGCTTCCGGATAGTGAGCAGACATCAACTGTTATCTACAACGTTCATTTAGTGAGTATTTTTGCCTTCTTTGATGAACGCTCACCGATCGCTAACGGAACTCACTGGTTCCATTCTGTCTTGAGGCTCACTCTAGAGCCCCGCCAGCAGCCGCAAAGCGTCTACTAGTAGAATTAGCAGACGAATATTGCCGACAAAGACAAGGGAGACTGGAATGACCAGCACTATTAGCCGGCCATATTCATCTGCTTAATGGGTATTTTATTGTTTTGACCAAAAGTGCTTTACATATGAAGGCATGGAAGCTCTGTCCATGGATAAAATCCTCCGACCAGGGTTACATGTTTTGTCTTAGTCTACTTAGAAAGCTGTCATCCTAAATGAGGCTTTAAGTTGATACCACCATCATGAGCTTCGGGTTACGATGCAACCGTTCCAAGGACAGCACATAGAGTACATCGAGAAGAGTCGATCGTTGGAGGATCGCAGCCGGGTTTGGAAGCTCTGGTGGCTCACAGAGGCGCGCGTGGTTGATGGCACCGCCGTCTGCTGACCGAACCGAAGTTGTATTAAGCTTAGAGACCAGCGATTCAGAAGCCAAGAGTGTACACGATTGTTGTTTATTCAGAAGCGTCGTGTAATTGCTTCGGCAGTAAGGCACCGCTAAGTCTACCGTTCACCTAGAGTCTTTGCCGGACATTATGGTTGTCTCCGCATTGCTTTACAACTAGCTAAACTCTTCTTTCTCCTTTGCGTCTTTTAACCATTTTATTAAGGTACTAAAGAGTTCGCCGATAACCTTTTGAGTCCTCTGCTCTTCCGGCAACAATGAGTCACCTGAAACAGCGGAATTGATTGCGTGAGACCGTTTTCACGCTAGACTCTCTTGATCTTCGAGCAAGGGCTACAAATATGGTTTATGTTACATAGTTTGTTAGCTTCCTGGAACCTGAATAGCTTGCATTGTTTCGCCATTTCTCAAGGATTCTGCAAACATCGTTGCAATTTCTTTAATATCGAGTCTGTCAAGTGTTTTGAAAGTTGGGCAAAAGTTACCTATTTACACTCTTCTGAACATAGTGCGTCTGTGATTTGAATTCTACCCGCGTGTCTGTTAGGCTTGAAGTGAGAGTCTTGAATAAACTCCTGCATTTCTGCCGTCTGTGTTCGAGTACAGTCCTTTATGTCAACCCTCATTAACGACAGCAGTCAATATTCCCGATATAAGCAGGGAAGACAACGAGCCTGTTGCTCGATGGTTAGAGCGTTGGACTTCTGATCAACGGCTTGTGGGTTCGATCCTCGGGTGGTGCACCACCTGGGGTTGGGTATGACTGGCTGACGATGGATAGTTAGCCAGAAATGACCATTAAATTTCTCTTTTCTTTGCCAGCAATATTCATCTGCTTATCAAGCCTCTGATAACAGAGGGTTTGTTGGAGAGTCACTTTGCATGAAACGGTTTGACGGACAACTTTTAAGAAAGCTGAGGCTTGGTGATGGCCATTTTATCACACAAACTGGTTGCAGATCATTCAACCTGAAATTCCTGCCAATGGTAAGGTACATCGTAAGCTAGGGTAAGATTCATCCAAAAAGGTCCGTTGGAAAAGTCAATTTTCCAACATTAATTCGATATAGTATCATTGCTCGCAGCCCAGTCGAGCAAGCTACACATTAGAGAGCCTTTTATCATCTTTTGGCAAACAACTGAGCTGCATACGACCATATGGCATACCAAATCATCCCGTCGAACCGAAAACCAGTTGAAACACCAGCAAAACAGAAAAAAGGTAGACGACTTAACTGAACTCACTACATACGTGACACGCTTTAGAACTGTTCGGTAGACTGACAAAATATGAAGTGCAGAACTCCCGAATTTACCTTGAATTGCAAGAAGTGCGTTCCGTTATATTTTGCTGAACAGCCGGTGATGTTGCGTGAAACGCTTAACCTCTATTATGCCTATTACTATGATCTTTTTTCTCTTCTTTTTTCCTTCTTCTTTTAAGTGTTTTAATCAAGGCACACCGGCCATAGCCAATATACGTTTCACCTGTAAAGTAGACCTATAGCGTTTTCGTGAGGTTTTTGACTAGTATCACCCAACCTTTTGAAAACTTTTATCCATCATCCGCATTTTTAGGTTACTGACGAACGTCCTTGTCACAAGTCCCTGACCCTGTGCAATAATGGGTCTTTGGTGATTTACTATGAATGGAGGGCAAGTTGACACTTTTACTTTTACCTGATGTTTCAGTTTGGTAGAGAGAGAGTAGGATATTTTTAATTCTCTGACTCACACCATACGCTGACCTCGTTTACTCAACTGCAAGCTTCTATTGACTCAGGCCTGTCATGAAAGGAAAAAGTAAAATTGAAATTTAACATCAATCAGAAAAGTCACATGTTAAAATATGATAGAATGTTAGGAGCCGGTAGGGATGCATATAAAACCAGTTGAAGCGCTGCATAGATTTACGAAAAAAAAATTTTCCTTGTCAACTGACAAATAAAAATGTAAAAACTAGCTCACCCGTCCACTGTTAGTTAGACAAAGTCCATATTTACCGGACAGCCAAATCTACAAAAAGTCCTGCAATTTTTTAATTTCCGGTGAGTGCGACATGCTGCGATATGGGCTGATAACATGCTCTTCTGATCACTCGTAAGTAATGTAAGTTCGACTGTTGCGAATGATGACGTCCACTGGGCACTGTACCGTTCAATTTCTTGCGAGCCAGACTTTTGCTGCGCTCTCTCGTCCCTCACCCACCAGGCTCCGATGGAAATACAGTGTCAAGCCGGTCGGGGCTGTGCTTGGGTGCAGTTGTTCACAGTGACAAACAGTCCGTTCACGCGTGCCCCGTAAAATGTAACAGGTTTTTAAAAAATAGGAGGTCCGTCATTTAATTGTCTGAAAGGGAACACATTCAAAATCTGCCCTAGCAAGAAACGTCTCTCTGGAAGACTGTGAAGGGGGACGGGGAGTGGGAATGGGGCGGCAATTGTTTCGTACTTCGTTTTGACCGTATATTTTGCAGCCGCAAGCCACGGCAAGCTTGCCGACAGCATGGTTTAACAAAATAGTTGGGGAATCTTTTCCAGCCTCCTCCTCATGAGCAAATATGCAATGCTACCCTTCAAAAGAGTCGCTTAGTTATCCGAACCGGCTGCCGATATTCACTAAGCGTTATGGTATTTGTTAAAGGAGACAATTTTCCAAATAACCTACGACCGCCTGTAGGATTGCATGTCACCCCTTGTTTGGTGGTTAGAAGGGACGGTGGGTTTGGAGATTAGTTCAGGATATACCGGATGTGAAGACATGCCGATCACCGTTATCTCGTTTAGCCCACCGGTCAAGGACGGTAGCCGGGTGGGTGGCCACCGTGTTTCGTGAAGCCGTAGATTAGAGCGGGTAAAAGTGCTACCAGCTTGATTGTGCCTGCCCTACCAGGCCCAGACGGCATCGCGTATGCTACATTTTTGTGCGTCCTTATTACTACCAGTGGCTCTGCGGTAGAGCATCCTCATCAGTGTGGAGTCTTTCAACGTCCATCAACGAAACTGGACTGATTATACGGCTAAACCATGGGTCCCTGCGCCTGTATGCCTGTATACTAAGCAAGTAACAGCACAATAAACGTTACGCTAGCAGTTTGAACCGCAGTACTGGGTTGGACTGAGTTTTCCCATTAGTTAACTACCTCCTGGCGGGGGCTGGTCATTGACGTAATAGGCACTCAGTAATAGGATCTGCCAGGACTGCCACTGAGAACAATTTACACGCACGCAATTAATTACCTCGTTCGGGAACGCTTACCACTAAATATGACGGCGGGGGGAGGGCGGCAGGATATCATTGCGTTTCCTAACTTTATACCAGAGGCTCATGATTAAGGCAACTCACGACTCATGCAGAAGTTACCTTTCCTTAAGATTCCGAACCCCTGGAAATTGAAGGTGTGCTTTGGTCCAGTCGAGTGCACTCTGAGTTAACAGTTTGGCGTCATCCACTTAGATGTTCATGCGTGTCCGGCCATCCACGTCTCCAGTAATCTTGCTACTTATCTGAAGTAGTTCCGTTGCGAAAAAGATGTGTGTACTCCAAACCCTCTTCAACGTGACAGTAGAACACTCACTCTCACCACGTAACACCAGATGACTGTCTCAGTTCTATGTTCAAACTCACGTCCGAGTGGACTTAGCAAGCAATTGATGGCTTCTGAAGCGTTTTAGGCGTACAGTAGTGATACAAAATTTGACCCACTGTGGTTTGCTTTCCGTCTTGGTCTTTAAATGCACCAGTTGACGGCGTAGCGTGGACAGCCATCCACACTGACGTTTGTTGAATACATTTTAAAATGTCAGACTCGCTTTCCGATTCACGGGCGAGCGCCCTTAGATAACTGTGTCTGTGGTTAGTTGGGTGTTTGTGGTGAGGCTCTGCAGTCGCAGCAGATTTATTGCTCGCCTTGCCAACCGCGATTTTAGTCCATCTGTTTTACCCCCAATAGTATGGCGCCAGCTGCTGCGTGGAACAGAATACATACTATATGGCAGGGAACAACTTGACTGCGGTAATTACTATGTACACCAAGTGCCCCCTAAACGGGCCGCGTGGTCGGTGCACTTGACCAACACGGGGTCAAATCAGGGTGCGGCAGGCGTTATTATTAATTGGGATTAGGTCCAATAACACATACCGGACATGGGGGTGCGCGTGACCAACGTGGGTACGTGCAGGTGCCAGTTCATGCTGCACCCCACTCTTCCACTCCATGGGAGATGATTTAGCAATTAGCGCGCCACCGGATTTTGCGTGAACTTCGGGGGCCGTAAACGCTCGATGGGCTGCCCATGGGGGTTACGGGCTCAGCCAATGGGAACACAAGGATCAGACAAGGACATAACCCTTAAATACGACCTCATGGACAGATTTATTACGAGTTGGCGTTCATGTCCGTTCGACCGTCATAATCTGACGATGTCCACCGTATGCTACATGGAAGTGGGGTGCAGGGACGGTCACTGGCGCGTAAATTAGTTTTAAGTAATATTAGACTTGCCCGGCATCTACCACACTCTGTCTTCCCATACCCACCTGTGCCCGGTGTCAAGACGACCGGAGGCGGGGTCGGGCGCAGATGAATAATCGCGCGGGCTTAGCAGGCGTAACTAACGTGCGGCTTGGCTGTTGCCGTCGCGCATGCCAATCGGATGACAAGACTGGTCCATCCCGTTCAGGGCCGCTTCAACCCCACCACAATTTTTTGATCGACGGGGAAACGAGCACGAGGCAGCTGGTTTTGCTTTTCCACCTCTATCATAATCTGCATGTTCGAGAAGGCGGACTGAGGTATTAATAAAGTGTGAACACCTCGTTTCGGCTAACGCTGAAAAATTGCTCGTAAATAAACCGGGTGCCGAATATGGTCTTCGTAGATCAGTGAATTCAATCGTTTGACGACCGTCTGGGCTATCGGTCCTGTAATCGTTAAACAATGTGTGTGTTTTTACCTGTTCGTAGATTGCTTACTCAAACAATAATTTCACTTTGAGACAGAAAATTCAGCTTTTGAGAATTATAGCTCATACGTTGTCCGTTTCATGTTGTCTTTTCTTCAGGCATTATCCGTTAATCTGGGCTCCCAGATTTTAGTGAAGAGAAATAAACAGGCGTAACATAAAATACACGTATATCGTGAATTCATTGCCAGAAGTATAGCCACTTTAAGTGCCACAGAGAGCGATTAGTTTGTGCATGTTGGGATGCCCATTAAATCCGACGATGACCGCTGCCTGAGCTTTCGTCCTGCGCCGAGCTTTTATGTTCTTCGTGAGTTCTCCATCACCACCACCACCACCACCATCACCACCATCATCATTGCCATCACCACCATCATCATCCTCGTCATCATCCTCACCACCACCATCATCATCATCACTTCTACCACCATCATCATCATACTAATAATAAGCATAATCATCAATCGTCAACGCTGGATACATTGTGCGCGTCATCGTCCTTACAGAGCTTTTCTTTTCATAAGTCATAAAATCAATAATACAGCAGCAAATGCCTTACCCTCTTGTCCAATATTTCTCGTGTCACTGGTGAAATTGTTGCGCTCACTATGGAATTAGTAAACTAGATCATGAGCATACCATATCCGGAGATCTTCGATGAATGCATTAATCTTAAGCGTTTGTTCACTGCATCCCTTGTGTGTCCGCTGCCTCGATTTGTTGCTGTCACCTAGGATGGGTTCGAGAGTAAGTCCCAAACTTCAGTCAAGTAAGTTTCTTGCTGCATTGGGTAAGGCTCGGTCTTCGCAACTACGTCCTGGAGCTCAAAGTTTTCGCGTGTACCCGAAGTGTGGATAAACGCGTGCACGCAACTCGGGGCTGTTTGCTTGCGGGCGTTGGACACGGGGATAGGTAACAAGAGTATTATTGGTGTACTCGCGATTACTTCCAGGGGTCGGGGTTGGGATTAAATTTAGGGTCAGAGTTGGGGTTAGGATTAGCAGAAGAGGAGAGGTACTCATGAGAAAGTAACACACAACCATTTGTAATATTTAGGAAATACCTTTTTCCGTGCCTAAAATTTGAAGCTTTTTTTTTCTCCTAAATATCCATACAACACAAGTGTTTGTAAATGTGTTATTAAAATTTTCGCTCCAATTTCACTTTAGCTTATTCCGAAATTAAATGCATTTGGGCGTCGGCAGGACGGTGAACAAAAATTCTTCTTCAATGCGAGCAATGGTAAGATTTACGGACGTGCTTTGGATTCTGTAATTTACAGAAACTAACCTTGTCTGACCTGAAAGACATGATGACTATAAGTGAAATTATAACGGGAAAAGTAAGAGTCAGACCAGAATTATAGTATAATTGCTCAGTTTTTTTACTATATGAGCGCTTACTTACCTGGCACGATTAATATGCTCTTAAACGACACTGTGTCATTGCCTTCTGTTGATAAAATTCATAGCGCAGAAATATAATTAAGCTTTCGGAAATATGTTAAAATCGGAAACATGCTCATACTATTTTACCCAGGACCCCTTATCTACTTGCGGGAGTTAAATGCCTAAAGTTGTGCATGATGAAGCAAGACGATCAACATATAATAAGTTTATTTCTGCAAACCGAGTGTATGCTGTTACGGGTTCGGGTTTGGTAGAAAAGGAGAATGAAGCAAAATTATTGTAATTCCTCACATTCTGATGAGTCGAATCGCGCTTTTCATTCAACGAAATAAATCTTATGTTGAAAAGAGGTGTTTGAATATTGGATGCACCATTCAGGCTCAGCTGCAAATGTCATTTTAGTTGATTTTATTACAGTTAATAATGAAATAGTTTACAGCGCCTTCTCAAAATTACGAGGGCAGGTACAAACATTTTCCGAATTCTCGAATAAGCGTTTTCGAGGGGCTAAGCTAACATGCCAGGCATCAAATAGTTGTTTCGTTCATTCTATTGCTAAATTTCTCTTGCCAAAGCCTCTGTCTTCCAGGATGTGATAGCATCCGGTAGCTGGGAACTGGTATGATGATTCAAGGGCAGAGGTTGCCTCTCAAAAATGTAAATATTACAAAATGATGTTAACGGTACCTTTTAATATTGTGACAGAATCGTTTATAGTCAATCGTAATTTCTTGTGAAGATTTTTGAATATAATTACACAAATTAGAAATATGATTTCTAAGCCTACCCGAGCCTATTATTTCCATTTTAATTGAGGAAATCTGGAACAGCGGTTAGTATTAAACATAGAGGAAAGCGACTGCAATGTACTGCGATGTGAAAGAGAAAGAGAGAGATCACATGTCTTTATGATTTAATAGGAGGAATGCGTTTGAAAGAATAATCTTCAAACAGTGTGCCTAAAAGGCGGCGACCAAGGGTCACTTCAGATTTTTGACTGCGGAAATGCGTTCCATTCGTCATTATCTTCAAAACACGTGGATATCTTCTTGTTAAAGATGTTAGCAGGAAAAAATGATTCCAATAAATTTTAAAGTTGCTGAATTCAAATAAAAATGTCAGGGAATAAATGGTAAAAGTGGAATGGGAAGTGAATTGGACAAATCTGTCGTTGCTAATGAAAAATTAACCGGTGTCATTATATACGGTAGATGGCCTTAATCACGCTATGGGTGACCACAGTTACATGTATAGCAATTAATCACGTTTTCGGAACATGTCGTCTTTTTAATAAAACTCCTTTCCAAACGGGATAGTATTACTTTTACTAATTCCTTTAAGTTTTAAATTCGCCTAAGGTTTTTCATTATTATTACAAAGCTTTCGTTCATGCATGGATGTCATTTTGCAAGCGATTATCCATCAGTTGAAGGTTTTGACACCTAAAATGAGATAGGCCACACATTTTATGACTTAAAAGGGAGATAATGCAAAACTGACAAGTCTGAACTAATAGATCCAGAAAATTCGCACACCATAATCCGCTGGATTTCCACCAGATATTTTAACATCGGCTTACCGAGGTTTTGCGCTAAAGGAAGCCACATATGTGAAGAATATTCGCCTATTATTTAACACGGCACTTGATCAGTCTTCGCAGGTAGAATTTCTGAGAGCTCAGTATAAGAGGTTATTTAGCCTACAGAACTATGTACTGATACTTGTAGTTGACAGTCTCGAGTACTCTTATTTTAGATGCCTGAATTTGCGGTCCAGTAAGTAATTACTTGATCCCAGACAAAGTTGATTTGGGCATATATACTAAACCTGTTTTCAAAGAAAAAGCTCTTCAATTAATTTAAAGATCGGGTTTTAAACTAACAGAAAGGAACTCTTCTGCCCGATAGAATATGAAATACAAAACAATTAAAAATATTTCATGCTTAAAATTTCTATAAGATGAATGGATAAAATACAAGGAAACTCAAACCTTGTAAGTTAATCGAACTCAGAAAGGTTAGCCTTTCCAATGTCTGGCATAATAAGCAATGTAAACTTTCGTGAAATGCACCTGTACTTTCGTTTCCTTCTAATTTTAAACTCGTTTCCCAATCTGTGGAAGTATAGGTAAAACTCAACGTCTAGTTTGAATATTTACCGTTTTTCTTCGAACACCATTTAATAGCGTAGTTAAGAGCTAAGAGGTGAATTTTAAATTCACAGATTTTTCAACTGCAAGTAGCCAAGCTAAAATTAAATCTAAATTCTAACCGGTTACATCTGGATGGCAAAAAATTTTGAATTCTATCAATCAAGTACATGTGAAGTAGGTTCAATCCAGGCTATGAAAATTTTAAACGGTAGGAATGTATGCAAGACCATGCTCAACCAGCCTAAATTATCTTTCGTTGTTCAAGTGACGATGACTAAAGGGTTGTTCCAATGCTGACGTGCAGATTGAAGTAAGCTTGGAGGACTTATGACAAAACGACAGCGGTAGGATTGTCTAGGTAAACGAAAGACTCTCTTAGGCCAATCCTTTATTTCCACGAATTCTTATTTTGTTTGCCAATTTTTCCTCTATATCAGGTATCATCAGACCAGGAGAGAAACGAATCGCACCCGTGTCATTTCAGTCCTACAGGGAGGGAGTATATGGTGAAACATGGGCGTTTTGGACCCGACCCTGTCTTACTGGTCACCATCCCATTACGGTGCGACTTTTTGGGAGCGCCATGTGGTCACAGAGTCATTCAGATAACGTTTGGGAACTGGAATCCCCAATTGACTTGGTGGGTCTCCACAATAACATTTTCAATCTGCACATAAAAATCTTGATGAAATCTCAAGAGATTGAGTTTTAGGTTATAGTTGGTTTGTGGCTTCCGCTTGCCTAGACAAAGGAACATTAAGATAATCCCCTAGTGACAGCTTTATATCAGGAACACATTCGTGACAAAATTGTCGCTTCGCAAGAATTTATTCGTAGCTAAAGCACCAAGACAAAACGGATAACTAAGAAATCGGAAAAGAGTTAACAGTTTCTGTCATCTGAGGTTCGTTTCACACAGAAAAGGATTGGCAAAATGTCCAAATTCCTCCTTACGAATTTTATTTCCAGCCAGGTGAAAAATGACTCGAATCGCGAGTAAATTCTAGGTTTTACTTAAGTGACCTAGGACTTGGAAGATTTTTCGTTCGTCAACGCGATGCAGGAGTGGAACATCTATTTACATAAACAAATCACGCGTTGCTATAAATAATGTCTAGCAGCCGTTATAAAACGATCGCATGGTGACCAAATAACCTTCTTGAGTTTAAATCCACACTGTTTGACGACTCTGCTTTCTTTCTAATTAATTCTGCTTTCTGTCAGATTGTCCCCTTACAATGGCATATTTTTTCAAAATAACATAAGCAGCTTGATTAGTTATACGCGTGTAACAGAGTTTCTAACGGCATACCTCTCTCGGACGCTGGTTGAATTAAATCTTTAGTTCTACATCAAACCTCGTTATCCATATAAACATTTTTCCTGTTTGTGCTATCTACTGTCAGATGCAAAAACGGGCAACATATCGCATGATGCAGCGTATAATCTATGACATTCTGAAGAATTTACAAAGCAGAAAGCCTTCTGAGAGTATCCTTCTTCTTGAGCAGACGGAAGAAGAGATTTTCAAGGTGCAAAATCCACTGGTAAGTGTTTACTCAAAATCGCCTTTTCTTTTACCTTTCACTCCTATAAGTGATTGCCAGCCGATAAGGTGCTTTAACTAGTTTTGCATGAAAGTTTCTTAATAAAAACTTTTGAAACGGAATCCATCGATGGCTTTTGAATGCATTGCACACCGAGACTTCTAGTGAACTACCGAGAGAAATTGTAAATTATGCCTTCAAGATCTTGTAATCCGACCTTTCCACGGTTGTCAGCATCTAATCTTCCTACAGGCAATGTCTCTGAACTGTGTGCGTCGAATGTAACATGTTCTAATTATGACCTTTTTAAACCTCAATTTAAAGCTTTATTACACGGCCGATGGTGTCGAGAAGCTTCAAAAGTTGATTGGCGATATTTTCAGTAAGAAATCACAAGAGGCAGATGGCGAGCTTTTATCCCAGACGGCAACGAATCTTCGCCAGTGGGATTTATCCGTCTCAACAATAAAACAGGTAACGTTTTCGGACACTATGCTATTTTATCCTCTTTTTATTTGAGTTTAGCACGGTCCGAGGAGGTTCTTTCAATTGGACGCGTAATGACTGACAAAACTTCAACACTACGCCTCCAGTGAAAAGTACAGCCATCGATACAGAACTAAGCACATTTTACAAGAAACATAGGTTTTCTAACCAAACCCACAACCGCCATTCATACATAAATGCTGACTAACTCTGCGAATTTATTAGACAGGTTATTGCAAAAAGCGTCTATATATTTTAATGAGAGGTTATTTATTAAGCTAGTATTTCATTACGCACATCTGAGCGGCCGATTTTCAGCTCAGTATGTGCTCTATTTCTTCACCTTCCAGCGAACGACTGCATAAAAATGGTTAAAATTAATGTGCAACGTGTGCAATGAAAGCGAGACTGCCGCCCAAAATTAGCTCCACTGATGATAAATTGAAATAAAATTGGATTTTTCCAATGCAAATGAAGTTGCGGTTTATTATTCTGAGCTAAAGAGGAAATGATAATGATGTCTGGATCTCAACCTGTCACTTGTTAGTGAAAACGTCTGTGACTCATAAACGGCGGTTAGGATAACAACGGCCCTTAGATGTCATTCATCAACACGCTTCACTTTCTTTGTTACTTCTACTAGTTTCGCTGAGGCATGGAAGCTCTAAAGCGATTTTACGAAAATAAAGCCTATATATATACATCCTGGCAACAATCACCGACTTTACAGTACAGCGTGGGCAGACAACCTTCAAATGTTAAATAGGGTTTTCAAAGGCATTGCCTAATATCCTCACCAAATAAACTGAATAAACTGAAAACTGAAATGTGCGACGTGCCTGTCCAACCATACTCAATGAAAACTGTGAAGCCGCATACATAATCAACCTCCAACGATGGAAGCTTGTGTGCTTTTGAAACGTCAGGAAAATAAATCAATTGTTCCTATGATTGCCATACCTTAACTTATATATATATATATGTCAAACAAGCGTATGACACTGACCGATGTGGTTAAGATCACACTTAATCCCATTACGTCCGCCCGCCAGCTAGCCACTGGCGATAAACGAACGTTGTGTCATAAGACACATGCAACATATAATTTATAGGTATGTTGCTATAGGTGCAACAGGCAAGACGTAGACAGCTGTTTCACGGTGGAATTCACGTTTGGCCTAATTCCGTGCTTGCTCTTACGTTCGATGAGCTGCGCCCGGAGGGCCTGGTAGGCTGCCGGAAGGGCGACACAACGGTTGATCGACGTAGGCTCCGTGTGCCAGGCTTCAATTGTTTCCTGGTTACGCGGTCATTTCCTCGACCCAGGATTTCGGCGTTTTGGAAGGCAAACGTGTGCCCAGAGTTTGCACAGTGTTCTGCCACCAGGGACAATGGGTCCATTCTCCTCACTGCCCGCACGTGTTCGGTAACATGGGTCTGCAACCGCTTCCCTGTCTCTCCGACGTATTTAACTTCACAGGAGTCACATTGGATCCTGTAGATGATGTTTGAAGTCTCACCTCGTGGAAGGGGGGCTTTCGGTCTCATAACTAGTTTCCGAATGGTTGAATCCGGTCGATGGGCGATTCCGATCCCCAGCGGTCTGAGGAGGCGGGAAACTGCCTCAGAGACGCCGTCAATGTATGGCAGTGCACGCCAGACTTTTGGCTGTTCTGTTACCAGATTTTGTCTTGGTTTGGCCAGCCTGCTGACCTCGATGAAGTTACGAGGGTATCCGTTGGCCATGAAAAGGCGCTGGAGGTAGCGGAGTTCTGCCCTTTTGTCGTCCGACTCGCTGCAATGTGTTTCTGCCCTTCTGTAGAGAGTTCGCACACAGCTGCGTTTGTGGCACAACGGGTGCTTACTGTGGTTACTTAGAATTTAGCGTGTGTGGGTCGCCTTCCTAAAAACCGTAATTTTTATGTACCCGTTGGATTTCGATGGACAAGAACATCCAGGAATGGCAGTTGGTTGTTAATTTCGGCCTCCATTGTGAATTGGATGTCCGGGAAGACGGAATTCAGGACGCTATGGAATTCTTCGATCATTTCTCGCTTTATGATGACGAAGGTATCGTCGACCTCTCGAGTCCAAAACGTCGGCCTGTAGTTTTCGAAAACCAGAGTCTCAAGCTTTTGGAGAACTGCCTCAGCGATGAAGCCCGAGAGCGGCGATCCCATTGGCGTCCCTCTGATCTGCTCGTACATGGTCCCCTCGAAGGTGAAGTACGTCTTAAGACAGAATTTTAAGAGTTGGACAAGATGTCCCCGCTTCACCGACTCGCCTGCATCATCGTACTGCTTTTCAAGCAAATCGCTTACCGTTTTGACTGCTAAGTCCTGCGGGATTGAAGTGAAGAGAGAGGTGACATCAAATGACACCATGACCTCGTCTGCGGTGAGTCGCATCCCCCTGAGCCTTTCCAGGAACTGAGTAGCTGAAGTGACCGTTGTGGCTGCACCCGAGGTGAGAGACTTCAGGTGTCGGAACAACCATTTAGCCAGATTGAATGTTGGTGCACCACGCAATGAGACAATTGGACGGAGGGGAATATCGGCCTTGTGTACTTTTGGTAATCCGTAGAACCTTGCTGCGGCCGCATCAGATGGTTTACAGCCAGTCTTACCGACTTACTTATTACTTTGTTTGTCTGCATATCGGCAAGCGTTTTGTCTAGCTGCATCATCAGCTTCTTCACCGGTTCACCATCGCAGCGAAGATATGCCTGTCGGTCTTCCAGCAGGTTGTTGGCCTTCTGAATATAGTCGGTCTTATCCAAGACGACTGTAGAACGTCCTTTGTTCGCTGGTAGTATCACAATACTCGTGTCAGCTCTCAGTCTCTTAACAGCATCCTGCTCCCCTCTGGTAATAATTGTGCGTGGTTTATGTGCCATTACCAAGGCGGTTACCTGTTGCCGAACAAGGTGTTTTGCTTCATCGGATTCCCCGGTTGTTTGAGAATTGATTCGACTGTGGCAACGAGGTTAACCGGATCGGCGTCTGTGGTATTGAAGCAAGCCTCATGACTCAGAAACTTCAGCTGTCCAGGCGTCAACTGTTTAGAGGAAAGATTGTGGACTAGGACATCAGTCTCTTCCTCAGGTGAGTGGCTTATATTTCGAAGCTTATCCGCCAGATCAGCATCTCGTTTTGCCCGTAATTCTCTGGCTCGTCTACTTATCACATGTCGCAAAAGTTTAGTTCCGTCTTCGCCAATGAGTTCAGCGCACTTTGCAACCGCTTGGCTCAAAACCCCGTTATATTTCCGCAATCGAAGGTGGCAGTCCTGGAGGAGCGCCCGTATCATTTGCCTGCCGTTTTGCATCACCCACCGTTTGGCCAGACTCGTGTTCACCGGTGGCCTGTAAGACAAGCTCTTCGGAAGCACGTAGTTGTCAAGACATCTGTGGAGGAACTGGATTTGCGCGTACGTAGATGACACACGAAGGGCAAAGGTTTCCCAACGTCGTGCTGACTCAAGCGCTTCGCGCCCAAAAAAATATTGCTGATTGAAGCGAATATGCGTGTCCCCGGACATAAATGAGAAGAAAAAGGCGATCTCAGGGACTAAAGGTGTATTGTCCTGACGTTTCAAAAGCATACAAGCTTCCATCGTCGGAGGTGAGTATCGTACCGCGTCTCACAGTATTTATAGGGGGTGATAGCCAGTTTGTGACAGGGTTGTTTGTACGAGTTCACCTTAACAGTGTGCACTATAGGAGGACGGGGTGGGGAGTCCTTAATTGCCGGCATACACACAGGAATCATCTCTGTAGCCACCGGGGTGAAGAAGTGGGGGGGAAGTGGAAATTTCTGTCAGTTGACATGTCTCTCGTTGAGGGGGGCGGCCATTATCTGGGTCCGCATTGACCTTAATTGGCGCCCTGTGTTGTTCGTGTCCTGAGTGCATGTCTCCTCGTCTGTCGGGGTAGCAATTGATGCGGCGGTGATCATGACTGCGCCTTCGTCGGCCCCGAATTGTGGCGTGGTTAGGTGTATATCCGTCCTAGGTTCTCCCGCGTTGGAATTCACGTTTGGCCTAATTCCGTGTTTGCTCTTACGTTCGATGAGCTGCGCCCGGAGGGCCTGGTAGGCTGCCGGAAGGGCGACACAACAGTTGATCGACGTAGGCTCCGTGTGCCAGGCTTCAATTGTTTCCCTGGTTAAGAAAATCCAACGGGCTCATAAAAACTACGGTTATTAGGAAGGCGACCAACACACGCCAAATTCTAAGTTACCACAGTAAGCACCCGTTGTGCCACAAATGCAGTTGTGTGCGAACTCTCTACAGAAGGGCAGAAAAACATTGCAGCGAGTCGGACGACAAAAGGGCAGAACTCCGCTACCTCCAGCGCCTTTTCATGGCCAACGGATACACTCGTAATTTCATCGAGCGCAGCAGGCTGGCCAAACCAAGACAAAATCTGGTAACAGAACAGCCAAAAGTTTGGCGTGCACTGCCATACATTGACGGCGTCTCTGAGGCAGTTTCCCGCCTCCTCAGACCGCTGGGAATCGGAATCGCCCATCGACCGGATTCAACCATTCGGAATCTAGTTATGAGACCCAATTTGACTCCTGTGAAGTTAACTACATCGGAGAGACAGGAAAGCGGTTGCAGACCCGTGTTACCGAACACGTGTGGGCAGTGAGGAGAATGGACCCATTGTCCCTGGTGGCAGAACACTGTGCAAACTCTGGGCACACGTTCGCCTTCCAAAACGCCGAAATCCTGGGTCGAGGAAATGACCGCGTAACCAGGGAAACAATTGAAGCCTGGCACACGGAGCCTACGTCGATCAACCGTTGTGTCGCCCTTCCGGCAGCCTACCAGGCCCTCCGGGCGCAGCTCATCGAACGTAAGAGCAAACACGGAATTAGGCCAAACGTAAATTCCACCGCGGGAGAACCTAGGACGGATATACACCTAACCACGCCACAATTCGGGGCCGACGAAGGCGCAGTTATGATCACCGCCGCATCAATTGCTACCCCGACAGACGAGGAGACATGCACTCAGGACACAAACAACACAGGGCGCCAATTAAGGTCAATGCGGACCCAGATAATGGCCGCCCCCCTCAACGAGAGACATGTCAACTGACAGAAATTTCTTCTTCCCCCCCACTTCTTCACCCCGGTGGCTACAGAGATGATTCCTGTGTGCATGCCGGCAATTAAGGACTCCCCCACCCCGTCCTCCTATAGTGCACACTGTTAAGGTGAACTCGTACAAACAACCCTGTCACAAACTGGCTATCACCCCTAGGACATGGAGTCAGGTGATTCGGACATGACTTTTTAGGGTCAGATCCGAAATTTCAATGAACATTTGGGTCGAAGTCAATCAACCACTGTGGAATAACCACGTAATGCCCATTCTACAAAACAAGTAGTACTACAAGTAGTATGAATCTTATATGGCAAAGACGTTATACTGTACTTCCCACATAGATACTAGCTAAAAGCCCAGACACGTGTTTCGCCGATGTTTCTGCTGCTGTGTGACACAGCAACGAGGGGTTCGGCTCCTCAGTGGGTCCCCCAGCGTTCTCTATGCGGTTTCTGGTATATGTACTCCAGATAATAATCGGGTTAATAATTTCTGAAATTATTAACTGCAGGACATGGAGTCGGATGATTCGGACATGACTTTTTAGGGTCACATCCGAAATTTACATATATATATATATATATATATATATATATATATATATATATATATATATATATATATATATATATATGAGAAGAAAATAATTTCTTTGGGAAATTACAGCAAACATTATAAACGAATTCTCGAGACTGGTTCCACAGGTCATTTATCAGACTTACAGTAAGTGTGTGAAGAGTTAAATTTAAAGTGTGCCGGAAAAGTTATTGCTTAGTTATGCATTCCAATAGCTGTCACTTGGCCCGCTATCTCCTCTGGATTGGCTGCCGCCTTTTCCATTTTTCTTAGCGATTGTTTTACACGGCCTCAAGTTCGATGTGCCGATGAGCACATGAGTCACCGAAGTGAACAGCCTCCAAACATTCTCAACCCCTTTTAGACGACAGAAAGAGATAATGCAAGTTTATGTCTCACATCTTGACTGCCAACTGCTATTCGCATAGGCTTGTAGAGACCGATTTTCCCGTTTGATCACAATACACTGCATTGAAAATGCAACATGGGATCTTGTAAACGACATTTTTTTTATTCCTCTAAGTAGCCAACCCTTTTTTGTGGTGTACAAGCTGGTTTCGATGGTTTGCGCGCTGCTTAGATTTGATGCTTCCTCGGGTGATTTTTTAAAGACTTCGTAAGCGTTCACGGTGTTTTTGGTTTGGGCTCATGATCGGAACCATCAAAATTCTTGTTTATTTCTTTTAAGTCCTATCGTCACATGCATCGATGCACAACACCTCTAGGATAAACATTGCTGGAAAGCAGTTTGGCCAGATGACTACGTTCAATTTTATAAGGTTCTCTGTCAGAACAGTGAGGTTTTGCTCGATTGAGTACGATGTTGTCAGTACTCCACTTATGAGTGACATGGTAGTTGCTCTCGTAAAGCAGAATATCTTCCGCATAAACGTTTTTGCAGAAAACTGATGTATGACGTGTCCCGCCAGTCTTCCGCTGTGCGAGGACGTCAAGAAACGGGAGTTGGTTTTCAACTTCTTTTTCGAGCGTAAAGGTGATTCCAGGTATCGCTGAGCTCATTACAGTGTGCAGTGTTTCAATGTGATCCCATTTAACGATGATAAACGTGTCATCATCATAGTTTACCCATAGTTTGGGATATACTAATGGTAGGGCAGAAGCCTCCAGTTTTTGCATCGGTACATCCGCCAGTTAGCCAGATATGGTTGACCCCATAGGGGATCCCTTGGGCTGTAAATAATATTCTTGTGAGCGCGAAACGTTAGTTTCCAGCAATAGATCCAAGACAGATAGAGAAACAGCCGTGTTATAGGACTGTAGTAGTTCTTCTGTGCATTGCCTTGCCATATCCAATGGTATCGATGTGAAGAGAGAGAGAGAGACCACATCAAAGGATACCATTATTTCATCTGCTGCAATACTGAGTTCTCAATAGAATTGTCAATTGATGTTTCACAATCGTTTGTCCATGAATGGGGTTTGTGGAATAGCCACTTGCAACTCTTGCAATTGGGTGCACCGATTACCGATACAATCGGTCGCAGTGGTACTTTGGTTTTTTGAACCTTAGGTAATTGATAGATCCTAGTTATGGGTCGATCGGTATCCTTTTAAAGACTTGGCAATATCTGCTTATATTTGTTTATTCCATGTTAAATGCCCAAGCAAAAGCTTAATTCTGCGCTTTGTTAGGGCTGGCGTTTAGATGTTGACCTATTTTCTAACGATACAGCATCATTTCAGTGAATCTGCTTTGTTTAAAATGATAGTTTCGCGTGCCATGTCAGCAGGACAAATGATGAGTTTGTCAATTTTAAGTTTTTATGTTTTCTTGCTTCATGTGACAGTACTTACATTAGGTTTCGGTTCTTTAAGGTATTTAAATTGCTATTTTAGATTTGGAGACGTTAATCGTCTGTAAGAATTTCTGTGGATATGATAGACGCCAAGTCTAGCTATTTAGAATCGGAAAGATTGCATTTCATCCCTTTAGAAAGCCAAACACAATATCACACTTTTTCCGGCACTTTTCAATTTTTTGCTGTTTTGCCCACTTAATGCTCGTCTGACGACGACCTGGAAAACCAGCCTCAACGATTTACATCATGTTTTCATTTTCCAAAGTACTTCTTTTATTCAAATTACAATTTTTAGGATACTATTCGCAAAGAAGTGCTCAACAATCGGTTATAGGACTCACTCGTCCTGTCCTCGGCCAAGAAGCCAGAAATGTCAATTCCAGTCTCTCTTGTCGTTGTGGGTCCTGCTATTCAGAATATATATATATAGGTGTGGTGGTACGCCCAGGGGCGGCTCCGGCTGCGCCAGCCACCTGCGTCCTCTCCCGACTCCGGTCTTCTTGACTCGGTCATGAAACCATGTTCAGTTGGGGAGGAGGAGAGGGTACGACAGCTGCAGCACAAGGCTACTATCACTTTAAACTAATTCACGCGCAAGTCACCGTCCCTGCATCACCCTTCCGTGGAGCATACGGTGGACATCGTCGAAATCGACGGTTGAACTATATATATATATATATATATATATATATATATATATATATATATATATATATATATATATATATATATTCACTCAGGAATGTGCTCACACAGATCCATTTGCTTCCTGAAGCAAACCTGTTTCGTTTGAGTGGTAGGGGTCATGAACAGGCATCTTGATACAAGTAACCTCCAAACTCTCTTGTTTCGGCTGCTATTATAGCTTGACCGAAGTCGGTCTGGCTACATGATTGCCTGTTCGTGACCCAAACTACCCATACGAAATGTTTTGCTTCGGGAAGCCGATTGTATCGGTGTGACTGTATTCCTGAGTGAATGGATACCCGATCTGCAGTGACAGTTAATGGCAGGTGGCAAGGTATTGATGGACTTCGTTGCGATCAAGTGCTTATGATCCATCTGGTAAACCCCATTGGTGGACCCTCTGCGCCAGCTGTGTGTGCGTATGTTTGAGTTTCCAGTCTCAGCTGTTGGTCAGGTTAATGCTTTTCTGAATGAAGGCAAATGAGCCCAAAACAGTTCTTTATCAGGTTACTTACCAACCTCTGTAGTGTTTAGATTTATAGGAAGAACAACATGAGTTATTATGCATTCCGAGATGATAATGACGAAAAACTTTTCATCAGGAAAATCAAGTTTTACTCGTGAATTTTCAGGCAGTTCACATCGGCCCGTCGTCAGAGGAAATGAAATGTGGGAGTTGGGTATATCACAATAGAAAGTTTAATTGGGGCAGACAGACAGACGTCCTTGGGAGGGGGAAGAGAAACGTGTTACGATAAATGCCGGGACTGAGGGTAAGGGCGTTAAAATCCCGATTGTGTTTCACGTATCGGGGAGGGGTGGGGTTAAAACGCATAGGTGATTTTCCACTTGGCCAAACATGGTTAATATATTGTTGATTTAAGGTGGGCGCGATTCAGTGAGGCATGTACCTTCGTAATGTGCATTAAGAGCGATATGGCGGTTGATGCTGTTTGTGCCGGAGGGTCAAACTTCGAGGAATTCTTGCGTCTGTTTGGTAGTAACCATGGCGACCCCTTCAGTTGCGTCCAAACTAAAGCGGTCGCCGGAGGCCACGGCGTGTGCCAACACGAGAGATAAGGAATCGCGTCGGCGGATTAACAGTTTGTGTTAGTTTATGAGGGTCCCAAGTCATCGACCTGTATGGCCTACGTAAGAGCAAGAGCAATTTGCACATTGAATGTGGCAAATGACATTCGTTTGCTGCTCTTTAGGTATATGGTCTTTACCCCGCGATAGTGCTGCGTGTAGGGAGGGTGACAGATTGTGGGCGATGCAGATGCCAAACGAGTTGAATTTTCTGGCGATCGCTTCGAAAATTCTCTGAATCTAGGGCATGTATCTATATAGAAGGTAGTGGTAGTGTTTCGATGTGCGTTTCCATGCCATGTATGAACTACAGTAGTATCGAGTAAAATAGTCCCTTACCCAGGGATACAGACATTAGGGTAAATTTTTACGATTGCTCGCACAGGCTGATAGAGTTATATTAGCAAAATGCTGAGAAAAATCTATGAATGATCATGCCACTGGATAAATTTAATTTAAGTATTTTCTTTTTTAACAGCAAACGCAAAGCTACTGATATCGGGAAATCACGAGTTTTTAACTCATGACTGTTAAAGACCTAGCGATTACTATGTATTGAAAGTTGAGTAAAGCTTATTAGTGTGGAAATCGTACACAGCATAAGTAGATTCAGATCGAAGGAGCAGTTATTTCCTTAAACCAGACTTTAAACCTTGGTGACCAACTCACCGAATATAGCTAGCAAGGTCTCTGAGTTATTCCCCATGTCGTTTAAACATTACTGATATTAAATCCGTATTTACATTTCAGGAAATATTGGAAGCCTACAGAACGGGTCTTTTTTCGACTACGATCTTTACCGAATTTCTCCGAAGATTATATGCAATCGTAGATGGCTTATCAAAACAGCCGGTGCTTAATGAAGAGAGTGTCGCAACAGAAAGATATCGTATAACGTAAGAACTTTATATTCTTTACCTTCGCCTCCCTCAAAGCAGGTTAGTTCAAATAAAAATACCTGAGCCGTCATCGAACAATGATGAAAATACTTAACCCAAAAAGAAGTCATGGCCTTAACTCCACTCTTTTGGCACAAAATGACTCAAGCTGTATGAGCCTAACTTTTCTGACTTATTAAAATATTTGAAATTATATTGGAAAGCACCTTACACTTTTGAAGAAAAAGGTTTCTTATTAAAAATCTAAAACTAATCACACTGTATTGAGCTACATACTTACTGCTGTTGGTGGTGGAGTCCTTTGGATAACGACAGTTTTACTTAATAGTAACTGCTTTCACGTACCGCTCTTCTTGAAGGCGCATGCATTGTGTGTGCATCTTGAAATGCAGCAAATTATCTTAATCATGTAGATCTTCCCATTTTTTTTCCAAAAACACCTTCGTTGCAAACCCATATATGCATGGTACTGTTATCTGAATATGCTTGGTTTAGACTTTCAGCCTTGGTATAGAAGCTTAAGAAGTTCAACATTTAAAGGATTTGTGGACAGTGCTTTTAAGCTGCACTCAGAGTGAAAGATAATAATGTTCTTCGCTTAATGATACTTCGGGGTTATTAATTGGAATCTGTCTCAAAATAAATTCAAGTCGGAACATTTCGGTTTTCGTGCACGTTATCAAAGTAATTTTGCCAACTGAGTGACTAAAATTGCACATGTTCTTTATATAAGAAAACGTTTGAAAAAAGTGAAGCCCTGTGGAGGTCATATCGTCGTCAACTGTTTTGGTTCTCACTCTAAAAGAAGGCCATTCGGTAGTAATGTGTCTTAGACCAGTACTGCATATCGAGTGTAAGCATAATAAGCTTCTAAGGTGTAAAATAGCACGTTGACTCGATCAAGGTAGGAATTTCTATCTGCTCGGCATGTGTTTCTCAGAGACTACGTGAATGACGAAGACGAAGGTGCAAGTTATCAGTTTCCATTTAAATAGGAAACTCATTAAAGTTGTTTTGCTTAATGTGTTTAGAAAGCAATATAAGGAGATCCATGGGAGGCAGTGCAAATATATTTGCAAGCAACTACTTCAAAAGTATTTAAGATGCATAACTGAAATTTAAATATTCCAATCTCTCAAACGAGGAGTTGGGGCGTAGGGTCGGCTTCGCGAAGCGTGCTGTGCGAAAGGGGTTCTTCGTTGTTCATTTTTAAGTAACATTATACGCCATACAAAGACATCAGAATAAAGTGATGGGGCATATATCGCGCACATATAACTATTTTTTGAGGTTTACCTAACCTGGAAATGAAAAAGAGTTTCATCGAAATGCCAATTCTCCTGTTGCACAGTTATCATGCATCAATCGTTTTAAAGTATTATTGTCTGTTTGTCTGCTGGAAAGCGTGTTTATCTATTTCGTTCTTCGTTTCATAAGTCTTAGTACACATTATATCCAAGACCTCGGTAGATTTTTTTTAAATACGCTGAGATGACTGGTTTGACATGAAAATGCTTTGAACATTTTATTGTAAACGCATTACCATAAGCTGATGCGTATATTATCCCTACCAGCAAGGGTCCCTAATGTAAGATATATCCAATGGCGATAAAGATGCCTATTCTATCGTTATGTGTTTCTCAAAAGGAACAGAATAGTTGGAATGTTCATATCTTACCTGTGTGACAGAAACGTGTAACTCTATGTCAATCTTATATAAGCAGAACGTAGAATCTCAAGCCAGTCGAGACGCCTCTAAAGCTATTATTTCCCGTTTAAGTCGTGAATTCACGTTCTGTAATTTTATAATAATGGTTCTGCCTATGTGAGTAAGTTCGACCGTCGTAATCCGACAATGTCCGCCATATGCTCCACAAATGCGTGGTGCAGGGACGGTGGCTTAAGCGCAAATTATTTTTAAGAAATAGTAGACTTGCACTTCATCTACCACACACTCCCTTCCCTTATCCGCCTATGCCCGGTGTAAGGCATAATCAAGAAGACCGGAGGCGGGGTCGGGCGCAGATGAATCATCTCCCACGGAGTAGGAGAGCGGGGTGCAGCATGAGCCTGACCCTACGCGTGCTCATGGTGTGCACGTTCTCCCCGTCAGGTTCGGCATTTCTTAAGGGACCGCATGACAGAATAATAACGCCTGCCGCACCCTGATGTGGCCTCCATGTTTCTTCAGGGCATCTACCACGCAGCCCGTTTGGGGGCACTCTAGATGAGTACATGTTTAATGATTACTCCATGTCCCCTCCTTTCTATTGAACCACCATACGTGAAACCTGCGGAGGTCATAAGTACAAGATAACAATTGCTGGCTTTAAATTACTTATGTGGCATTGACATGCACAACTATTCTTCTTCCAATCGGGACAAGCACTTCAGAAAGTCACCTTCAGTATTATTCGTCAAAGATTCAATAACTATCTTGAACATTTAACGTTCATTATCTTCGCCCTCCCAACAGGTACCATCACATAATGGACTGTTTACTGAAATCATTTGATCATTGTTCAAACGTGATGCTGTCAATGAATATAGATGAAATCTCCCACAAACTAAGGGCCGGTAAGTTAGGAAATTCTTTTTGAAAAAATTCATAATGTTCAATATAAAGGCACCATCCAAATCTATCGAACACGCACAAAATCTTTCCCAAATTAGATATATTCGCGAAGGTGCGTTATGAAGATGAGAACGATCCGGATTACAGGGATGCTTGAATAAGATTTTCTCTTATTTGCCAGAGATTACACCATTAGTTTTTGTTTCCTTTGATGCAGTTAAATCCAATTTCAAACCATTAATCGTGTAGAAAGCTATAAAAGATCAAATGGACCTGAAATAACACGCTTGCACTTATATATGTAACGATTACAAATGTTTCCTTTAAATTATTGAAATGGCTGAGAAGATAGACTGAAAAGTACAAGTTTTACTGAAAAACAAGGTGTTTACTATCAACTCTGTTTCATTTAAAGGCCAACTTGTATAGTTTCTTAGGCAGTGTAAATTGACTGAGTTTGCATTGCGGAAATCTGAATGCCAACTCTACTAGAAAAGAAGTTTTGGTGAACCGGAACCAGAGACTCTCGTATGAAACTTCTGCCTTGTATTTATTTGGACGATTTTATGACATGTTTTCGCCCAGTTGTAAATTTATCCATAGCTTCCGGTTAACATGCAATATAATCTAGCAATGCTTGAGAGCACTCGCCAATTAAGTCAAAATATATGATTGTTAAATTAACGCTGAGTAAATAGGGGTATACAATCCTAGCTTTTCTTACATTTTGAAGATATAAGAGACAAATGGAGGAGTGCTTTTACGAAACTCAAAGCAACATCCGAATTCCAAGATCGTTTTAAAACTCGAGTAAGTGAAGTTATTTAAAATGCTCTTTGACCTCATTCTTAAAATTAAGTACCCATAGCACATTCTTTGCAGTCAAAATAGTACTTATCGTTGACTAAATCTCAGCTGCTCTTATAAATGCACAAGTGCGAGGCAATTATACTGCCAATGCATTGCTCAATCTGTTTTTTAAAGTAATTTTTGCAACTATGCTGCTAGTATTCCATGTGAAAATTTACAATCAGATGCCAAAATGGACTCCATTCCTTAAGACATACCTCGTTAGTGGGCCCAGATTCCTGTGTGCGATACTCATCGGATGAAGATTTCACGTTTTATCTGGCACTGCTCTCTTTCCTTTAAAACTGTCACATGCTAAGGTGGTGCACTGTCATGTGTAGCAGGCCTAGACGGGTTTTCTGCTGCGTTCATGTTTGAATAGGACCTTTTTGACTTTGTTTCACCATCAGGAGAAGGTGGAGCGACAGAGTGAGTGAGCCTGCCGGTAGCGTTAGAGTCGATTCACCATTCTTTAATGAAATGCACATACATGTTACCACTGTGCTAACCTCGTGGCAGGGTGGTGATCTCGCTCAATGAGTCAGTCGAAACATAGGATCACCACAGTTTACGTTTCAATAAGGGATCACAAAATAGAACTTTGGAAAACCTACGGCATCAGTTAATCCTTCACTAAGGATGTCTAAGCATTCTTTTCAACTGGTAATATTCCAAGTTGGGACCCAACCATTACTATGCCTGGTGTTTATTTGCCTTGGTTATATGGAGTTAATAGACTCCCTCTTTACTACCCATTAGACATAAAGTGTTTGATTACTGTGTCGCGTACTTACAACTTATAGTTGAACTACGAACGGCTTTAATATTTGACACGTTTACCCTCCGCTATGTTCTCTGAATCTGGCCTAGGAAAAAGTTTTTTTGGCGTCAAGTCCAGCGCAGGACCTATTGAAGAATTACTGTTTATTCGTACTTATCCTGGCACCGAAGCGATTCATTAATAAGTCTAGGTATCAGGTAACTGCGTCAGACCCGATAGCGCCTACTTTTGGTTTGATATAAAACTGGGTAGCGCATGTTTCTTAAAAGATCACTTGTTAGGCAAAAATTACAAGATTTTGATGTGCTTACATTCGCAAAAGATTTATACTCCCTGTTCAAAAGTACATACGTCACCACTGTGCTCAAGATTCGAGAACTGGTCTCAAATTATATTTACTTTTGCCTATCGTGTTAAGGGGACAGCTAGTGTTAAAGTTATAATTGGACTGTATCCGTGTTTTATTTTCCAGAGTCATGCAAATTGCCACCAATTGGGCCACAGTTCAACAGTACTGATGCTATCACACTCAAATGAGGGTAATGATTTTGCCGAAAGGGCAAGCCCCAATGGTGAGCGGGAGAATCAGCAACAGAAGCAACGAAGTGCTCCAGGGAAGGTTGCAACCTATTTAGTCTGGCGAGAAAAGTCAGAAGTCCTGGTCAGGGAGGAGCTTAAAAAAACAATCACGGAGATTATAGGAATATGGCTTGAGATGGAATGACTGCAAATCCACCTGAGGAACCATACTTGAATATTTTCATTTGGCCTGTTGTTATTAATTGTATTCCTTACCCACGCCTAGATGGTCTACGTTTGCCTCTGTAAAGTCCATTTATGTCTTCTGGTCTTAGTTAACGAGTTTAAAGGCGGTTAAACGGAGCAGTATAATATTTGGGATTTCAAATAGTGTCTAGTAACTCATTTTTCATATAGGGTGTTTCATAAAATTTCCCTTTCCGTGACTACTATTAAAAAGGCTACCATAAGTCACTTATTTGTTCAAAGTCAGTAAAATTTGAAATTCCGATAGAACGAGGCAAGAGTTTGTCAACTGTGCGATAGTTACAGATTCATTGGTTCAGAACATGGTTTCCCTTTTCCTTCAGAGTTCTGCTTCTGAGAGGCAGCTTGACGAATGAGTTCCAGAGAGGAGTTGCCTGATGATCGAAACTGATCTCCATTAGTATTTTAGTGTGTGAAGAATCCGATACTGTCCATTATATGAATAAGTAATAAGAGCAGTCATCAAGACACTACTTAAGCATAAATCAAACTATTACGAAAATTACATGGCCCATTTTGCGGTTTACAATGCCTTTGCATGAAATTCACTTTCCCCTCTCGTAATACCTTACAACCGCTGAGCGCTACGGCGGGGGGGGGGGGGGGGGCACGAAAACTTCATCGTAGGTAGGGCAGAAAGGGAAGGGTTGATTGTGATAAGGCTTTACCTGAAATATGGTTTTAATTATTTTTCTGCACCGTAAATATCAGTAAAGCGCCAGGACATCCGGTGTTTCTGACAGACCCCCTGATATTTTAACTATTTTTCGAAAAATTCCATCGTAACTTTACCTCCAGCGCAATGGAAGCACATTGCATCCAATCAGAAACGGACTGCACTGTGCCATCATTATCCAGGCGTAAAAAAGGAGTATAAAGGACCATACATGGAGGATGACGCTTTGACTACGTGGTATTTTGTTAAAAACTTTCAGAAGTAAATTGTTCATAAAATAACAAAAGAAGTAAGAACAACTTCTAAGGAGAAGATGCGCAAATGTGATTAAAGACAACAACTTTAAGTTTAAAAGAGGGCAACTATATCGAACTGAATGGTTAGTTTTCTGAGTTCTTAGCAGAATTAAACTATAAGGGAATACAAATTATAAAAATCATTGCGCCAGGCAGTTCCACTGGAGCAGATGCGCAAAGGGGCTTATATTATGTTCTCTCCGGAGGTGTGCTCACTCCTCTTTATAAACTCCCACAATCTCCTGTCCATCAGTGAGACAAGTGCTTGTACCTGCTTTTCGAATTCTACCAGAAGTTGCTGGACCTCCTCAACAGAAGGTGGGGCTTCCTCGTCCTCATCCTTCTTAACGGGAAGTCCCCGTGTAGAGGGCTAAAGATGGCAGTAAACGACAATCTGTTTCAAGAATTTTGTGCTCTCAAGGCGATTGCATTTTCTTAACAGTCAGTACATTAAGTTTATTTAAGACTAGTAATGCCGTTTTAAAAAGTTTACAAATGAAAGTGATCTTACCTCCGGCTTCACTGTTTCTGAAAAATAGTGATGTAGCCGTATCAGTTATTATGATGTTTATGAGTGTGGCAGCAAGCATCTGCAAGAAAAGTGGTTCTAGGTGAACTATGTGCTGCGATTCTAAGCAAGTTTACATATTTTGTCCAAAGGTAGTGTGCGGTGCTTAAAGAAGTAAAAAAATTTGAGGTTTTTGCCAAACTTGACATAGTTTGAGCATAAACCGCCATCTTGTGCAGACTTAACGTCATTCATTTTTGTCGCCACAGAATACTCAATCAGTCCGAAAACCATTAACAGTTTTGTGTAAAGCAATGGACGAAAAATTACGAAGATTAATATGATTTGCAGATACCTTCTGGAACAGTCAGAGCGGCCAAAGAGTCTTCAGCTTCGTTTAACACATCCTCAACACTGAAAGTCCGAGAAAAAATATTTGTTATACTCGTACGCTATTCAACACTTGCAGCCAGAGACTCAATTCTCATCACTATTGCCAAGAAAAGTGTGATTAAAGTGCAGGTAACATAAGGATTTTCCGAACAAGTTTACTTACATCTGTTGTAACTTAGTCACACGGGTCATTTCCATCTGCCTTTCGGCTTCTTGTTCGGCTTTTTGAGTCTCAATGAGGGCTAAATTTAGTACAGCCTGGTTTGCCTGCATCCTAGCCTCCTGACTTTCTGACAAAGTCAGTTCACGAGCCACCAGGTGTTCGTTTGTATTTTCTTCATCGTCACCCACGCTAATTTCTGTGTCTTTGCCAGCTTCTTCTGATTCGGATTTCACCTTCGCCTCGGTCGCTCTATCCGTTTCTGAAAGCAAAAGAAGCCTTTGTGTTTGCTCCAAGTTTTAAAAGGGTGATACAGACCTGATCCCAACTGAAAAACGAGTTAGGAAAACAAATTGCAACTACCTCTCCTGGGAAGTTTTTTACGTTGCGGTATTCGGACCATAGAAATCTGCAACGTGAAAAAGCCCAGGCCAATAACCACGTTATTGCGGCTATGACAATAAAGAGGAGGCGATCACTGGAACATGGTGTTTATTGGCCTGAAGTTTCGGAATTCGCCTCAAACACATCATCAGCGGCAGTTGAAGCGAAGGGAAATGGGGGCAAAATGTGCACAGTATTTATATGGCGTGGTTACCAGGCCACCAGAGGCCTACAATCGTCAGCAGTTCTCATGTTCATCCCTGGAGGTCGTAGGTGGTGCCAATAAAGACCATGTTCTAGTGTTTGCCTCTTGGTCTTCTTCTTCTTCTGACCTGCTTCCTGGAACTCACCCGTTCGCTTCCATCAACGATGTTGTGGCTGTTGATGTTGGTAAACACGCGTTTCGAGTTATGATCTTAGGGATGTTTGATGTGGTCGTGGGGTGCGGATAGAAAAATGGATACCTTTTCAGACATCCTATGTCCGTTTAACGTTTAATGAATCTGCTAAAGCAGCCAATGGTTGGGACTGAGAATATGGACTCTCTCTCTCCAGTAAAACAGGTGAACTTTTGATAAATTCCAGGGGTGTTTAGAGTAAACTTTGGGTTAGAGTTTAGGCTTAGTGGTAGGGTTACATTTAGGACAAGGGAAAAGGTGCCACTTTGAAATTAACTGCAGTGCCGCCGGTATTACTGGGAGATTCTATATCCCCACGTCAAACCACCTTCACCAACAGTTAACATGTAATGTGCAAATCACAGGTTATATTCTTCAGATTACTGTGTGTATTGACAAAGGTATCAAGGCTTGATAATTTATTGTTAATACTGTTTACACTACTTGGATGCTTTTCTATTAGTCTTCTATAAAACTTGCAAACATCAATAGTTTTAGAGTACAGTTTGTTAGAATGTGAAGTTTCAAATAATAACGCGCTACAAATCACAAGTAAAATACAGTGTGCATTAAACACCGCCCCTTTAACTGGGTATATGGCTCATTTTGAGTAACCAGGGAACTAACCAAGTGCATAAAAACCACAAAAATGACACAACAGTAGGAAAAAAATATTTATGTTGAGAAGGTGACCTTTTGAACAGCATGCACACCAAAAAATGAGGAAAACAAAAAATACAGGTTAGCTTTACAGAACTTTACACATAGGCTTACTTGGAGACCTTAGTTGCTTGCAAAAGATTGCTTTGCAAGAATGATAAATCATCTCGAACAGGGTAAGGGGTGGAGGCAGAATGTAACGACAAGCATATTGTTCAGTTTCTAGGAGCAGATTGTACTTCCACCTTCCCAACGCCTCTGCCTGAACCTCTTCAATTACATTGCTAAAATGAAACACAATTCACGTAAACTACACTAGGCGGTACAAAATAAATTTGAACAAATGTTTCTGTGGGTTTAACTTTAGAGATACTCACTTGAAGATTGCAATAAGAAAATTCACGAGGAAGATGTTTGCTATGAGCATATAACATGCTAGGATTATTGGCACAAAAGCATTATAGACGGGACAGTCAACAGTAGTGTCGTTTGTGGGACAGCCTTCTTGTTCGCCTGAAATGAGGAGGAGAGAATTGACTAGAAGTAGGCAATATACGAAATCAGTTATGTTTTCTGACTAGCCGAAATGAAGACTGTTATAATACAGCAAATAGTAAAAAAGATTTTCGGACATGAGGTTTCCAGTGAAACTATATTTCTTAAGTGAAGTAGGACTAGGGAGCAAAAAATAACTTTTGTTTGTCTGAACTATAGTAATTGTATATAAAACAGTTACTGCTCAGCATAAGTGAAATCAAAGGAGTGGTGATGCGAGAGCAGTGTGAGAAGCCTACTCTACCGACCAAATTATGCACACGATTGCTCAAATAGTTTTACTATGTGAACGCTCTTAGCATTCGTGTAGACTTATATGCAGAAAATATTCAAAAATATTCCAGATTTATTTAACTACATAATGGCATTTTACCAAATTTTAGTTTATTTTATGAGTTTAAAATGAGCAGCGTAAGAGAAGAGAACATAAGGACAGAACAAACCATGTGCCCTTTCCAGGTTAAGTTCCCCAAAGAGTCGATAGAAATCGAAGAAAAGAATTTTGTAGACTGTATCTAATGTGAAGAGTGTCTCCGATGGAAAGAGCAGGGCTTCCTGTGAAATTCCACTGGGCAGTAAAATAACCAAGATGATGATGAAAAAGATTAGCGCTACTTTTATCATTGCGTAGAGAGTCATCAGGGCTGGCCCAAGTCTCCGACTAGCCCGAATAAAGAGGAATAGCCGGCAGTACAGGGTGAGTACTGAAATTCAGAGTAAAACCTGACCTTATTGAATACTATTTCTGAATGAAGAGTAAAAATCAAAGATCCTCAAAGTAAAGGTCTACAGAAAAATTTTTAAAAAGCACAATTTTCAAAGATAAAGCCACTTCCGCTCAAAATGTGCTTAAACCCTTAATACTACTTTCAACTCAAAGGACAATCGCATTTAAGCTAGAATTCCGTCAGACCTATTTTAAAGTCAATGTTCAACACAGTGAAATCGTTGCATATGCTATGCCTTTTTTGTGGGCAGTTTTCTCCAACTGACGGTAGCATGTTGACTAGTGTTTCAGGTAAACTGTTGCTTTCTATGAAACGAGAATACGTGTTCGTTCATCTATTTACCAACCAAGACCCCGTTTGCGTATTTCACTTATACTTTTCTAAAAATATTAGGGTTATTTTTCAAATGACAAGAAATATTTGTCCGTCTTAGAGACGTATCGCTTAACGGCTGCTAAGTATTATTTAATTCATACAAATTTGGTAAAAAATGAATTGTAAATAATTTGCCCGCCATTCCTTATCGATGTTCATTGTGGATTTATTCTCTACCCGTTTATATGGGAAAATTGAATCTGGGAAGTACCCAGAACTAACGATATGATACTTTGTCAGTTGTACAGTTTCTGGAGGCAATTAGTCATTTGAATTCGATAAATAACACCTAGGAGGGACAAAAAAATAGAGAAGCCGACTTACGCAAGATCGCTGCGAAAGACTTCATTAAATAGAAGTTATATTTTAGAAAAAGTCGCAGAAATAGGCAGATAAGAAGCTGCAACGCTATTGCTGTTTCGAGCCACACAAAGGTGAGCGAGAGGAAAAAATCGAAGTGATGTTTCCCACATTTTCTGGCCAAATCAACAAACTGAAATAACAGAAAAGCAAAATATGACAGTGTATATGCGAATAGATGAGTTCCAGATTTTTGTTTCAAGGAAGGGAAAGAATGTGTAATAATTGTAATATTAGTACTAATGGCGGTTTTGTAGTTTGAAAATGCGGAGGTTAAATAGAAAGGTAGGTGGGAGCTTGTGTCCGTTCGTGATGACCATGCATGGCCTTGGCTGAAAAGTGGGCCACACTGTTTGGCTAGGGTGTGAGGTAATTGTGACTTTAACGGCTTACAGCCAGCGTAGCCACGGATACCACCTTCCTTTTCCTCGTCCCACATTTTTTTGACTACGAAACGGTCCATTTGTTGCTAATGCACTCCCATAGCCTCGGATGGTGTGGTACTATACGAGCCCGAAATCTTAAACTACCATCAACACTGTTCCATCGATCTTACACTATTATTCTTTATTACAAAACAAGTTTTTAGGACTACAAATAAACTCAATACTTTGTAAATTATAGGCTTTCTTGGCACACTTGCATAATTATTCGGATCCTGTTGTGCAAACCTTAGTGGCCTTGGTGGGATAAGAGCACTTGACAGCAGATGCAAGGCTTAATAACAGCCCTACGAGAGCTCAAACTAGTTCTAGGCGTTTGATCAAATTTCGGTCGAGCAATCGCCCAACCTAAGGAAGCGTAGGGCATACACCAAATCAGATAGCGTAGGCTAGCTGCCTATGCGAAAAGTCTGAAGTGCTCAACCTTGAACCAACGAGATGAATAACAGTTTCAATTAATTCATGGGCATGATTGAATTTACGGCTCCCGATAGGGGTCTCGTATCTCACGTGGTTAGAACGTTCGCCGATACTCAAGCCTACACTTGCTGTCGTGGGTTCAAATCATAACACGTTCGCCAAGGTTTTCATAGTGAATTTAGAAAGACAGAGTTATTTGCCATGCCCCATCGAAGCTCCGTTCATAAGCCTTTTGCTCACGTAGCCGTTAATCCTCAAATTTGAATCCAATCAGAACCTAGCGTGTAATACTTAACAGCAAGATAATGAAACCTCTAGGAATCAAATCTTCCATTTATGAAGCAGAAGGAATTAATCTATATTCTAATATTAACTGATTATTTGCAGTGAAATCACCAAACCTATGTGGTACAGTATAACATTGAAGTATCACTTAATGCTAAGTTGATTATTTTTTACATATGACAAGGATAAAATAAAGTAAAGATACAGATTAATAAAAAATCATACAGGAAATCCGGCATCCAGAACTTGGATAAACAGCGTAATTGCTAGGAAGAGTTCGGAGAGAGTATACCTCAACCTCGGCATCTCGTATAAAATTGTGTTGGTTGCGAAGAACAAAAACGGGAGATATATAATCTAAATTTAAAAAACAATAATTCCTTCATTTTTCGACTTTAGTGTTTGTTTTACTGTTGTACGCATTGGTAATTATACCAGCTTTATTAATCCTTTGACCCATGTGGCTGTCTGCTCATCTTCAAGAAAATATTGCAGGTGCAATATCGGTGTTTAATCTTGTACTGCAGTCAGAAATGATTCCTATTTTCGCTTAAATGTCTTTGCTTAGATTCCTACTAATTATGTAATCACCTTATGATTGATGCACATCTTAAGAAGTCAAGTAACTCTCTTTACTTCCTCCGGAGCAGTCAATATCTTTAATTTATGACGACGCCTGTAATGTTTTTGATATCTGTGAGTCGCGCCATCTGGTTCAGGTAATAAGTCCTGGCGGGCAGGCGGACGAAAAAATGCTGAACACACCTCTACGTCGACATAAATGAGCGCCGTTCGCTTGCCTAGCACTTCTAGTTTGAAGGTACGTTCGTTCCTTTTCCTGTTTCTGGCAACTTTGGAAGATAGAAATTGACAGTCTACTACCATTTGATTATCCTATGGTCAAATTCATACCTGTCGACGGATTTATCCGCTTAATATAGATCCCATGGATAACGGTAGAGTCATTCCAGCGAAGCTGGACGTGAGCAGACAGTTTGTGTGCTACCCTCAATTCAATATTTTACCAGCTATTAGGATACCATCTAAAGAAAAGCAGTACAGGCCTTATTTGATCTTCCAGCAGATGCTCTGCACCTACATGTTTGGGCAAAGTGGTTGAGACATTCTTTTGGTCTGACGAGATCATGGAGAGAGAGAGCTGTTGCTAGTTTTTTGTAAACTGATCTGTTCTAATGTCTTTCTACACGCTAAATCGAAGGGCGAGTGCACGTGTACGGGCACAAGTATTTGCTTGTCTTGGAAAATTAGCGTTTTCTGATCTTTATTTCTCCAAGTCACACTGTATTTTTCATGTTTCACTGGTTAAAATCCGTCACTTAAACTTTAGAAAAGAAGGTAATTAGGTTCTCATGCCCATGTTCCAAGATGTACTAAAATTTTCCGAAAGTATTATACTTCACAATGGTGGATTTCCTGTAGAGCTGCGAAGTTCAACTATTCTGCTGCTTGTCGAAGACTTTTTTGCTATGTGCTCGGACTAGAATATGCCGCCGCCTAGGTTCAGACGCAATCTACAATCATTTCAATGGCAGATAGGTATTGCAAGAGACTTTTACCATTATCTAAAGTTCGAGTGGAACTCCACTCATAAGTTTCACCGCCAATTGCTGCGTAAATGAAGTGAATAGGAAGACAAAATCGACAGGCTGGCATGCCAACCCGCGTAACCTTGTGTCGTTGCCTGCACCGGGAAAATTTGACCCGGGATGGTGCAATTGCGGGGACACTACGGCCCAAACAGCTACTAAACCAACCATAATGAACAGAGGAAAGAAGACCAGTGCAGGATGTAGTGTATTCAGGAGGTGCTGGCTTATCTACCGGTTTGAGGCGTTAAGTCTAACAACACACAACAAGAAAGAGAGTACCTATTTGCCATCATATAACCTAACGAAACGACAGCATTTACCTCGAAAATCTCGTGAATTGACATTATTGAAAATGCCAAAGGAAGAATACATTTAATTGGTAAACCTGGTTGATTGGAACGATGAGGTGAACGCCAACACGAAGTCGGGTGACAAGCTCGATGGAACAAGACACACTGAGTTGAACGGCAGGGCAAGATATGCGGAATTTCAATATTTCTTAGAAGTGTTGAGAGTAAACGGTTGCCCGCGCAAGCGATATGCTAGTCAAAGTCCAGTCATCAAGCATCTCCAGACTCAAGAATGCCTTGGAAGCTGTCAACCACCTTCTCAAACCGCTCGGAGTCAGAGTTGTACACAGCTCTTAGACAACCATCGGTGCCAGGTCGGGATACTGCAAGACGGGGAACGTCTTAAATCACTTAGTGAATGTGGTGTAGTTGTGGAAGAAGCAATTGCCTCCGAGAAATTGCAAGGCTAATCCGGTGCATTTAGCCGAACAAGGAGCATCTCCCACGTCGTGGCTCAACAGGCGAGAACCAAACCCACATTTTTACTTCGTTGAAAAAATGTATAAGCATTGCGTGCCGCTTGGTTTCCATGTATTCAGGAATAATTTGCTGAACCCAGTATCTTTTTTTCGAAGCGAATTCGAATTTTCAGGGACGTTATTTGAGAAGTCACCATACCCTGTTTTTAGCTTCTATACCCATTCCAATGAGAAATCTTTGGTGTAAATTGTCATATGAGGATGAATAGAATCTGCGTTCCTAAGAAACTGATACCAACCTCTAAAAATTTGTTGCGTTCAATGATTTTTTCAGCATACTATTCCTGACTGGTATGAATAGGGTTTCACAGAAGACAAAACCTCCTGTTGTAAATGTATCTGCTTTGTTCTTGTGTGATTGTCTTGCTGAAACATTTTCAAACTATCTGGATGTAGTACCTATTTAGCGAAAAGTATTTAAATGCAATATATTTCCTGCCTTATAATTCAAGTAAATAACTTTTAGACCACACAAAATACAAGCTTTTCAGGCAATATGGATAATAAACAATGAACTCGACTTACAAATCGTAGCATAAATTTTGCCCTTGGAGACATGTATGTTTGAGCAATGATTTCCTTAACTGAAAGCTGTTTCTCCACAAGATAGCAGTCATCGCCAATGTAGGCTTGAATTTGTGAATCATCAATCCCTTCCTTCTCGATTTGCTCACGTGTCATTGCTTCATTCTTCTCGGTAGAAAAGTAGCTGAGTGCAAACAATGGTGGGAAAAGTAGCCCTGCAGATACGGGCAAGGTTCGCGCGCTCACGTCGTTTGTCCACTTGAAATAAATGTAGTCCTGCATTTCTCGCGTACCCATAAACCGTCGACATCTGCCAATCAAACCTAGCCATTCTGTATCGGCACAGTTCCAAGAGACTTTTGTGAATGTTGGAATTGTCCATGTTATGTTCTTTCAAGATAGGAGGAAAATCCATTAGGTGTTAACTTCGATAGAGAGAGAGCGATTTTTAGAACTGAAAACGTAACGTTTATACCTAAAAGCTTCGGTTAAGCGTAGTGAATCCAATTTAACCCTATATTGGTTGATTTTTATGCAAATACAATTATATATATACCAAGCCCTCCGGGCGCAGCTCATCAAACGTAAGAGCAAACACTGCATTAGGCCAAACATGAATCCAACCACTGGCGAACCTAGGACGGATATGCACGCAACCACGCCACAATTCGGGGCCGACGAAGACGTAGTCATCAATACTGCCGCATCAACCACTAACCCGACAGACGAGAAGACATGGCGTCAGAAGGACACAAACAGGACTAGCAACCCAGGGCGTCAATTAAGGTCAATGCGGAGGCGGGCGAGGGCTGACAACGGTCACACGCCGCACCTCGACGAGTGACATGCCAATTGACATCAATTATCGTCCTCACCCACTAATTCGCTCCGGTGACTACAGAGATGCTTCCTGTGTGTGTGCCGGCGATGAACGCCAAAGCCAATTATGGGCCCCCCACCCCGTCCTCCCTACAGTGTACACTGTTAAGGTAAACCCTTATAATCAACCCTGTCACTCCCTATAAATACTGTGAGACGCGGTACAATACTCACCTCCGACGATGGAAGCTTTTATGCTTTTGAAACGTCAGGACAATACATATATAGTTCCTGAGACGCATTTTCTTCTCATATATATATATATATATATATATATATATATATATATATATATATATATATATATATATATATATATAATTGAACCGACAAAGACAAAGGAGACCGGAATGACCATTTCTGGCTTACTAGCTGTCATCAGCCAGTCATACCCAATCCCAAGTGTGGCACACCTGGGATTCGAAAACGTGTCGTAAAATCAATATTGCTTAATCAGTCATGCCAATTGCTGTCATTCTTGATGAACATCTCAATATGATTGGCTACTGCCTTTTCCACTTTTCCTTGAGATTGTTGTACACGACATCCAATTCGATGTGCAGATTAATGCACGAGTCATCAGAGTGAATGGCCTCTAAGAATTCCCGGCCTCTCTTAGATGGGCAGAAGCCAACAATGCGCGTTTTGTTCCATGCAAATTCGTGCCAAGTTTCTAGTGTATGCATGGCAACTTGAGACAGGCGGTCTCGTCTCTTTACAGCCAACTGATGTTCGTGTACGCGTGTAGAGACTGATTTTCCTGTTTAGCCGCAATACACAACATTACAACTGTAACATGGGATTTTTTAAACGGCTTCTTTTTATCTTAATAGCCAACCCTATCCTTAGGGTGTACAAACTGGTGCAATACGCGAAAGCTTAACGCGGGAAAAGTTATCATTTTTACACAGATGCCGGAAATTCAAGATTTTGCCGAAATCTCTCCACATTAAACCTGCCATAAAAACTCCCCAAGGATATCAGATTGCGTCTCGTTATGGTCGAAGCATGCTTGGCGCATGCATCTCCCATGCTCATTATAGACTCCAGAAATTCCAAACTTCTAAGTTGCAATACATGCAGTTCTGCAGAGATAAACTTCTTTCACACATATTTGAATCTCTAAATGAGACCATATCCTATGTGTCCAACATCGAACGGCAGAAGAAGAGAGGAATGTTAGACAAGAAATGGATGGCCATTTCCAAACAATCTTACTCAAACCTGAATTGCTCAAAAGATGTAATAAATCTGTCCTCGAGAAACCTTACAATAACTGTAGAACAAGTACTTTTGAAGGGATTAAAATGCAATCTTTCGGACTCGAAATACCTGGACTTTCTTGCGAACTTAGAGTCCATTATATCAGCGGAACCCCTTACAGAAGATGAACGTTTCACAATTTGAAATAACGCTGTGCATGCTTTAAAGAACCGAAATCCATTTTTCAGTACTATCAAACGAAGAAAGAAAAAGCCCTAAAAATCTCTCAAAACAGACAAAAAAACATCGTAATCCTTCCTGCGGACAAAGGAGGTTCAACAGCTATTTTGGACAAAGCAGACTACGAGAAAAAGATGCTGTCATTATTACAGGATAGGTCAACCTATAAACCTTTTGACGCCGATCCCACTAAAACACAGAATTCATCAATTGAAAAAAGTACGTAAACGTCTTACAGGAAAGAAGCAAATATCAGGAGATATTGCCAAATCCTTGAGACAAACTGAACCAACCATAGCTAAGATCTATGGACTACCTAAGGTTCACAAGCCAGAGGTGCCACTGCGACCGATAGTATCGTTAATCGGTGCACCCAATTATAAGATTTCTAAGTGGCTTTTCCGCAAATTATACCCATTGACAAAGAATTGTGAAACATCCATTGACAACTCCCTTGTTGTACACAACATCCAATTTGATGTGCAGATTACTGCACGAGTCATCAGAGTGAATGGCCTTTAAGAATTCCCGGCCTCTCTTAGATGGGCAGAAGCCAACAATGCGCGTTTTGTCCCATGCAAATTCGTGCCCAGTTTCTAGTGTATGCATGGCAACTTGAGACAGGTGGTCTCGTCTCTTTACAGCCAACTGATATTCGTGTAGGCGTGTAGAGACTGATTTTCCTATTTGGCCACAATTCAACACATTACAACTGTTACATGGGATTTTGTAAACGGCTTCTTTTTTATCTAAATAGCCAACCCTATCCTTAGGGTGTACAAGCTGGTTTCGAATGGTAGTCGTTGGTTTGTGCGCCACGTACATTAGGTGCTTCCGCAGGTGTCTTTCAACAAGTTCAGACACGTTCTTAATGTATGGAAGTGTTCGCCAGTTTTGTATTGTGGGCGCATGATCGGAACAATCTAGTTCCTTATCTTTATATTTTTCTTTTAATTCTTGGTGTCTCATGCATCTATGTACAAAATCTCTAGGGTTACCGTTGCTGGAAAACCGTTTGAATAGATAAGTGAGTTCAATTTGGTACAGTTCCTTGGTAGAACAGTGGGTTTTTGCTCGATTTATGAGTGTGTTGACCACGCTTCGTTTGTGGGCGGCAGGATGATTGCTCTCATAATGTAGGTTAACATCCGCATTAGCCTCTTTGCGGGAAACTGATGTTTCAAAGGTCCCGTCAGTCTTTCGATGTACGAGGACGTCAAGAAAATGTAGTTGGTTGTCAATTTCTTTTCAAGCGTAAACGTTATTCCAGGTATCGTCGAATTAATAATGTTATGCAGTGTTTCCAGTCAGTCCATTTAAACAATGAGAAACGTGTCATCAACGTAGCGTACCCATAAGTTGGGGTTAACCAGTGGTAGGGCAGTAGCTTCTAATGTTTGCATTGTTACTTCCGCTAGGAAGCCAGAGCTGGGTGAGCCCATAGGGGCTCCCTTTTGCTGTTGATAGAACTCTTGTGAGAATAAAAAATTTGTTTCTAAGCATAAGTCCAAGAGTTCAAGCAAGGCAGATGTAGGAATATCCATGTCATAAGCGTGGTGTAATTCTTCTGTGTATTGCCTTGCCAGATCTAATGGTATGGACGTGAAGAGATAAACAACATCGAAAGACACAACTATTTCATCTGCTGCAATGTTGAGTCTTCGTAATTTGTCCAGAAACCCTAGGGAGTTGTCAATGGATGTTTCACAATTCTTTGTCAATGGGTATAATTTGCGGAAAAGCCACTTAGAAATCTTATAATTGGGTGCACCGATTAACGATACTATCGGTCGCAGTGGCACCTCTGGCTTGTGAACCTTAGGTAGTCCATAGATCTTAGCTATGGTTGGTTCAGTTTGTCTCAAGGATTTGGCAATATCTCCTGATATTTGCTTCTTTCCTGTAAGACGTTTACGTACTTTTTTCAATTGATGAATTCTGTGTTTTAGTGGGATTGGCGTCAAGAGGTTTATAGGTTGACCTATCCTGTAATAATGACAGCATCTTTTTCTCGTAGTCTGCTTTGTCCAAAATAGCTGTTGAACCTCCTTTGTCCGCAGGAAGGATTACGATGTTTTTGTCTGTTTTGAGAGATTTTTAGGGCTTTTCTTTCTTCGTTTGATAGTACTGAAAATGGATTTCGGTTCTTTAAAGCATGCACAGCGTTATTTCAAATTGGGAAATGTCATCTTCTGTAAGGGGTTCCGCTGATATAATGGACTCTAAGTTCGCAAGAAAGTCCAGGTATTTTGAGTCCGAAAGATTGCATTTTAATCCCTTCAAAAGTACTTGTTCTACAGTTATTGTAGGGTTTCTCGAGGACAGATTTATTACATCTTTTGAGCAATTCAGGTTTGAGTAAGATTGTTTGGAAATGGCCATCCATTTCTTGTCTAACATTCCTCTCTTCTTCTGCCGTTCGATGTTGGACACATAGGATATGGTCTCATTTAGAGATTCAAATATGTGTGAAAGAAGTTTATCTCTGCAGAACTGCATGTATTGCAACTTAGAAGTTTGGAATTTCTGGAGTCTATAATGAGCATGGGAGATGCATGCGCCAAGCATGCTTCGACCATAACGAGACGCAATCTGATATCCTTGGGGAGTTTTTATGGCAGGTTTAATGTGGAGAGATTTCGGCAAAATCTTGAATTTCCGGCATCTGTGTAAAAATGATAACTGTTCCCGCGTTAAGCTTTCGCGTATTGCACCAGTTTGTACACCCTAAGGATAGGGTTGGCTATTTAGATAAAAAGAAGCCGTTTAAAAAATCCCATGTTACAGTTGTAATGTTGTGTATTGCGGCTAAACAGGAAAATCAGTCTCTACACGCCTACACGAACATCAGTTGGCTGTAAAGAGACGAGACCACCTGTCTCAAGTTGCCATGCATACACTAGAAACTTGGCACGAATTTGCATGGGACAAAACGCGCATTGTTGGCTTCTGCCCATCTAAGAGAGGCCGGGAATTCTTATTGGCCATTCACTCTGATGACTCGTGCATTAATTGGCAAATCGAATTGGATGTCGTGTACAACAATCTCAAGGAAAAGTGGAAAAGGCAGTAGCCAATCATATTGAGATGTTCATCAAGAATGACAGCAATTGGCAGGACTGATTAAGCAATATTGATTTTCCGACACGTTTTAAATTTTAACTGTTTTTTTGCACATTTGCCACAAGTCTGACGACGACCTGGGGAACCAGCGTCGAAAATTTACATAATAAAGTTACTAATTGTTTCCCAAAGATTTTCTTTACTTTGAAATATATATATATATATAATCTTCATTCTTTTACTGGTGCACCTGATTTCTGTCCTTTTACTTAGAATGACTCAACAATTCATTGAAGTACCATTTGCTGTTGCGTGCTGGCACCGAAAATACTCACCTCTTCTCGAATCCTTTTTATCAACTGATTATTTATTTCTGCATATTTAGCAAAACCCTTCCCTCCGTAATTTACCTACGCACCTTTCTTTTAGAAAGATCGTAATTTGGAAATGTTTGTTAGCCAAGTTACTATTTTTGTGAAACTGTGTAATCGACAGTTTTAATTTTTAACCCGGAAACATTACTACTGTCTGAACAGAACTTACCGGATAAACATTAGCACAACTTGAGATCATCGTAACTGCTAAATCTTCGAACTCGTCTGCATTTGCAAGCACTTGGAGTTTTCGTTGGCGTTCGTGTGAGGGTATGACACGGGCGATTCGTCGGGATAAGCAACTAGCAAATACGGCCAGGAAAACTCCTTCTTCACATTTCCGCCAAAGAAAGAGTGCCAATTTCTGACGTTGCCGCAAGATAGCCCACAAGAACAGTTCCTGTTATTGTATGCGAGGAGAAAAACCATAAAGTTTACATGAATAGTAACAGTGCTGAAACCATTTTTAGATTTTATAGCAGATGACAGCTCATGCCATGTTTAAAGTGGAGTAAAATTTTTGATTTTCAGCTAACGTAGTTTTAGTTTGAAGTTTAAACAGATGACCTACACCCCAACACAAAATAAACAATAAACCTTGTTCTAGCGTGATGTTAAATTAAATTCAGTAAATTGACTGAAAATTACTTATACCTATTTATGAAACCACGATAATGGACGGTTATACGTGATTTGTAAGTACTCCAACCAGCTGCCATTTTCAGTTATTTATAAGCTAACTTCTTCAAAAGTTAAAAAGCTTCAAAAGCTTCAAAAAGCTGCAAAAAGCTTCAAAAGCTTCAAAAACTAAATCTTCAAAAAAATATGCATTACCTGAAATGGTCCTTGAAAAGGTTCTCTCGTTGAGCTCATCCGATGAAGCCTTAAACGCAGCAAAAACTGTTTATGGTCACTAAGAAATACAATATGGTAACTTCCTACGAAATTAATCGCTGCCATTCGCACACATTTTACTTTCATTAAGGAAATATTGATTGGTAGCTGCCATTAAGGAAAGCAAATGTCATATTCATTGCACCAGCAAATGAGAACGCTTTGATTACTGTCACACTATACTAAAGGATAGCCACATTTTCGAAGTAACCTGGATAAGTCTACTAAGCACGTCTCACGCCATAGATACCTCTGGTAATGGAATCATCAACTTATTTTGAAAAGGGCTATCCTTTAGGACCAAGTTCGGAATAGATCTACACTAGAGCATTAAGAAATACAGCGTTTCCAAAAATCTCAGTCAATTGGGTATAAAGATCACATTTGTTTATCTTGCGTCCCCTCTCATAAAATGTTCACATTTATTTGCGAAGACACAATTCTTTGGTTTTCTAAAAAAATTAACTGTACGTGTTCTCCAAAGAATTTGAGCCGTTTTTGCACACTTATTGACCAACAGGGAACATTGCAATATTCAGGGTGCTTAGTTCTCGATACTCCCACAGAGAATGATAAAGATCCGTCAAAGGAGAGGTAAATATATCCCTCCCTCTGAGTGTATTGATCTGATATTCTATTTTACCGAAAAAGAATAATCTCGAAAACATTACCGCTAAGGAACAGTGAACTGAAATGATCATTTCTGACATAATAGCAATCTTCAGCCAGCAATACCCAAATCAGTCGTTGTAGCAACTGAGGTCCTAACCCGCGACCTCTTGGTTAGGAGTCCACCCCTCCAACACCTTGCGCCACGGGCTCATTGCCGTTGCACAAAGGTGGATATCATAAAAGCAATGGATATTGGCGTGCCCGCAGGGTCTAGGTGCTTTTGGGTGGCCTTGACTTAGCTAAGAAAGGGATTTCCTCCGATATTTACTCTATTGCAACATCCGAACGACAACTGGGAAAATGTAAATCGTTAGTTGTCTTCCAATCTACCACTTGTTTGTCAAAATTACATTCACAAATTCAGCCCGTTTTATTGTAGACTCCATGACAGAACTTAAAGATCAGACAGAACGTAGAATTTAATCCTCGATTATCAATTTATGATAATTTTGAATAATTATTGCGTATAAAGGGACAAAAATTAATGATCTATTGCTCATGTGCACACCAAGCAATGTCTCATTTCCAGGTCTTTTAATTTTCCACAGGTTCATATTAAAAAAGTATGAATTTGTCTTAATTTGGCCTATTAAAATGTTTTATTCCTGTGACTGCTCTTTTGGTGAAATCAAGTAAAAACCTGCTTATTTAAGTCAACAAAAATTAAAGTAATGCAGAAACGGAAGAAACAGAGTCACTCGTGAAACTGTGTGGGAATTTATAGATGAAATTTAGACTGTTTGTTAACAGCCATCCTAAAATTACACTTATTCTTGAAGGATATTTAATTGCAAACTCTATCATAAAACTAACTTCAAACGTATCTTCTCTTTTGTAGATTAATATTCTCCGTGGTTTGCCTGGACAGGCTTCTCGTACATTCAAAACTTAACTGAACACAGTTAAAACGATTTTAAAAATTTTGAATTTTTCTGCTTTTTTTCTAAAAACTTAGTATTTCTAAGCAATTTAATATTAATTTTTATATCTTTTTTATGTTTTCATTCGCTAGATGTCCTTTATTATTATTTCAAAGCTTTTGAACATTAGTTGGCACTGGTTTCCGCGTTATTACCAAACTTTCAAAAGTTTTAGCGTTTGCATCACTTAGATAATCTACCAGCTTTCATACCTTCTCATCGGGTCCCCACCGAGTACTTCATGTCAATCTTGACGAGCAAAAGCTTGCATCAGCCACATGAAACCAAGCATGTTGAAGTCCAAGGACTGACAATCTGGGATTTGTTGTAAAATTCTACGCATTTCGCAAGTTAACTTATCATTCTTAGCAGAGAGAGGCAGTGCTAATAAAGGAGGCGTTAAGGGCTGCCCCCACTTCCAATTTTCTTACAACATTAGCTTTGAAGCAGCTAGAAAATGCAAAAATTAGCCAATAGGAGTCTGCAATTTGATAGTAGTACGTGGAAGGCTTATAAAATTTATTGGGTTATTGTAAAATTTTAAGGTTGTATGATTTCCTATGCAAGATCTCGCTTAAAATTTAATGCACAGATAAAGGGCTGCAGAAATAGCATCTGTCTCCCATGGATGCTCTTTGTGTGGCGCACAGATGGCGACTTACAGTAAGTACCCTGTAACACGTGCTAGTATCTCGATTGAATCTCCCTTTCAAAGAGCTGGAGGGACACAGAAAAGATAATACTGGAACTTATATATTATTTGAACCCTTGAACCTTCAGTCAATCCTAACCCTGTGTGCTCCTGAAAATTTTTATTTTGATACTGCACGAAATGCAATGATTTTACGACATTTTAATTGCAAGAACTTACAAGTGGTGACAACTAAACTACCCATTTAAACAAAATTTTGGAACTCTAAAGAAAAATCAAAGAATGAAAGTATCAATCAACATAATCTTCTATTCATGCAAAAAGGACCCGACACTTAAACCAGACTGCCCATTGCCGGCAATGAATTATTTCTGTTTACCTCACGAGTGAGCTCATAGTAGTGGGAATGGAATTTTCCCGTTAGTTTTTTCAAGAGTTCATTGATGTGGTAGAGACAAAGATTTGCCTTCACTCTGGGAGGATCGTTGAATTCATTTGCCCCATCTCCGTTTGATCCATCCAACTTAGGCTGTTCAGCTCTTTTTACTTTAATATGATAAACCTTAAGACACAAAGCGAAGTAAATCATTGTTCGAACTCTTTCGGTATAGCTGCTGCAGGGCCTCAATTGTTAGATATCTCTCCATGCTGAGGTTGAAGGTTAAAAGGACATCGATGAATTCCACGTTTTCTTCAAGAAGTAGGTCAGTTAAAAGTTTGTCCATCTCCCCTTTTTGGGAAAATTTTCAAACACAAAAATGTTAGAAATAATCTTGCAAAACAAGGAAACATCATTAAATTTAAGAAAGGCATGTATAAAGGCGAATTGAATGTTTTAAGTATGCTTTATGCCCATCTCTTCGATTTTAATTAATTTCGAAAGTTATATTTCGATTTAAATTAATCGAGAATTCTCCAGCGTTTTAAACCTCTATCTGCACATTTACTTCCTTTACGGCTTTAGTTAAGTGCACTTTTTGTCTAATTTCTAGGTTTTTTCTGCCAAGTGAGAACGGAGCATTTTGTTAGCCGCGATCGTTGCTTGGAATAAAAATAATCCCTTTCTAGATGACATGAGCGGAAACGGAAGAGTTACTTATTGTGCATGATGCTTGCAGATGTCTGGAGAGAAAACATGTGTCGAGTACTGGCATCAAAGACAAGGGCTCATGTGCGAGAGAAACCCAAAAAGTCATACGATAACGGAACAGGCACGTGACAGGCTTGCAAATGGGCAACCACACAAAAGACCACAGCTATCAAACTGCGGTTGACGTGGAATTCTAGAAGTTTCACCACAGTTTAACTCGGAACTACCAAGACGGCCATTGACATTTCCCGGAAATCCATTTAATTATTTTACGAGGTTGATTTGGAGCGGCGCCTGCACATCTGCCCACCGTCCTTTTGTAGGGCCCGGTAAACGCGTTCGCCTTGCTGTGACTTGAATATCTTTTGGAGAAGCCCTTTCGAAGTTTCATAAGTAACTTCTGAAATCATGAACCAGAATCCAAATTGGATTACTGATGAAGTTCAATAGTCGCAACGCTGCACAGCATTGTAAATAAGGACATCCCGACGACTTCAACCAGCAGAGATAGCTTAAAAAACACCGAATATAGCAATAGTTTCTTTTGCAGACTTCCACTGCACACAAACGAATAGGAACAGCCTACGGAATATAGATCAGAGATTTTTGCTGGTTTATTCTACAGCATGACTTTCAAGAATATGGTATCCATAAAAGAGAATAAACCCAAACAAAAACTGCACACTCAACATAAAGCCATTGAACTGCACTCGAACTGTCGGTGACAATATGCCACATAAACAAATAGGAAATGCACATAGGCTGTTGAACGTTCTGGGAAATTTCAAAGAAACAACAATTAAATCTATGCAGCCATGTTTCAGACAAAGCTTCTGCTATGCGAAACTGATGCCTGAGTAGATGATTTTCCCAACACTCTGAACCTTGGAATAATACTTTATTTGAATATAACATATAAGAAAAGAGAAAAATTCTGCTGCTACACGACAAAACTCGAAGGTTTTTAATGGTAACCAAACAGCGCCAAAATACAAAATTTAGTCTCGAAAAGGCATTTTCCATAGGCTACCAATAGCATCGAAAAACACATGCAAAATTGCCGACCCTAATGAAGTGTGCATACGAAAAAGTAACTGTATGCTTTAAAATGGAGGCAGAAAAACAAACAAATACTAAAATTGACCTGGTCAGTTCCAAAGGCCCGATAACGTCTTTATACTGAGTAAAATAATTTTCTGGCCGAAAAAGCGGCCAACCAGTAAGGTTTTTAAAAATATATCACTACTTGGTTTTATGCTGCAGGGTAAGCCAAAAAAGTGTTAAGTGATGTTTGTGAGAGCACAGCACAGGTTAGTTATTATGCTCAAAATTTTGACTGAAATCTGACATTTGTCAGAGGGTCCCATAAGACAACGGAACGATCACAGTTCAACTTTTAAGAAGCTCATATACCGTTTGAATGAGAAATAGGAAAGCTGAGTACTAAACATTATTTTCCAATACAAACCCTACAAATATCCACAAAGGTTTCAAGATGGATCCCAATTAAATGTTTTTAAATCATTTAGGGACTTTCATTAGACTTGGATTATTATTTTTTAGCTATTTTACCATTGATTATTGCAATTAGTTCACTGATGTTTCATTTGCCACAAAAGATGTATTTTTTAAAAAATAAGGATCTGCTCTATAGATACCAGAGTTAACTCACATGCGTACGGCAGGTGTCGGACCAACGACAATCGTTCCCTAGCCAGATCCGTCCTGCCAAGTTTTACGGCCAATTTGACTGCTCCTATGACATCCGCGGCTGTTTCGACAGTGATTGACTGAATTATATCAAGGTCCGACTCCATTTTTAAGCTTACAAATTTGATCAAGTCCCACGATTCCGCAATTCGACTGCAGATATTCACCATTTCATCTAGTAACGTTTCGTTTTCCCTCAGGAAGAATATTTTGACAAGAAAATCTTTAATGTCTTCAGAATTATTCTTCATAACCTGGTTCGAATTTTTTCTAAAAACAAGTGATAGACAAGCAAAAAATATCTACACAGCATATGATAGCACTTCCTTCGATATTGATAAAACTTTCATAAAAGTATGCAAATATTGTTTCTGGAGTTTATATTGTTGTTTTAAAATCACTTGTACTTTTCAGAGCATATGGAAAGCGCTAAATGTTTCAGGTAGCATAGTAGTTTGCATAACTTTATATTGCTAAGGTAAAAAAAGTTCTTTACATACTGAGATCGGCAACCGCCAAACTGACCTGATGTATACGGCATGAAGATACGTTGATTTTATTTAAGGAGAAAAAACCGCTTGCATGAAATGGCCTATTTGTGTAACAAATCCCTTTCCCAGAATAGTATGTAGGCTCGAAAGAGCTGCTATACAGTTCCTTAGTTAAAACATCAAGTTGTTCACAGCTATTTTCATGCGCAAATCGTCTTATCTAAACTTCGTCAGAATTAGTACATTTTACACATCAAATAGCATTTACTGTACGAAAAAAACAGAAATGAAGAGGGAATCCGCTACCTGGACTCGCCACAAAGTGTGTAAAATTCCCAAAGCGCATTGGGTGCACCACAGTTATTTCGTATGACCACAACTGGCAGACCAAGTTCTGTGTAGGCCAAAACAGATCGGAATACTTCATAGTCCCCACCAGCAACCACTAAGATCACAGGTAAGCCCCAGCCTCCTTCTGTAGACAAAAGAATCATACAGTTGAATGAATTTCTAACTAAATGGCACATTTAAATTTAAGTAAATATTTTTCTGTGAGTAGAAAATCAATAAAATATGCCACAAATACAATTCGTTCGTGAGTGGTTTCAGTTAAAAATACCTCATATTATAATAATAGGACCAGGACTTCCTATAAAAACAAACGTTTGTTTGCTAATTTGAAACTTTAATGCAGGAATTATGGTTTTATGAATGTCAAGAATTTTGTTTCGTATGGTACGTTGTTCATATGAAAATGAGTTTAATCTTTGTCCAAGTTAGACTCAATTTGCTGGATTTATTTAATTTTTGGAGGCACTTGGTAATAGGTCAAAATGTATTAATCAAAATACAAAATCAAAAGGACTGACTTTAAGTAAAACTAACAGACAAATAAAATATTAGACATGATATTATACTGGTTAGAAAGTATTTTTCTTAGCGAATGCAGTAATGATAAATACGTGAGAATTTGTATCAACAGAATAAATTGCATAGCAAGTGTTTTGGTTATTCATTTTTATGTAAATATACCTAAATGAATGACGTTAAAATCTGAAGGACGTAAAACGTAAAATTTGCCATTTTAAGCTACTCCCATATAGAAAGTTAATGCAGTCTTTTTTCTGTTCCATAACTACTTTTTAATCTCATTGGTAAAGATAAACAGTTTAACACGCCGAGCATATCTTATTTTACTAGAACCATTAAACTAGAAACCAAATCCATTTTATGCTTTGGCTGACAAGCGTATTTCCCTATGGCCTAATCGCATGTCTATTATCCTACAAATGAGGTTTTGAAGTTTGAAGGGAGTAAAATCTTTAGTGCTTAAAAGCTTGAAATCTTAATAAACAAAGTAGGATAAACAGACCCAATGGTGATGCTCGAATTGCTTCACAAATCCCAGCCGCATAGGACTCGAATTCGTCGCCAACTCGACCTCGCCGATAGCCATCATCGACCATTATAAAGTGACGATAGGCTGAACAGAGTTCATACTGTTCGGTCGATTCGTCATCTTCGCTGACAGTATAAACTACTTCACCCTCAAAGCAGTAAAGTAGAATTACAAAAGACGCGTGTTGGGGTTGAAATACAGATTATTTGATGAATTATTATTTGCTCGCTACCCTACTCAACAGAACAGCCCAGTTGCGAAATTCCAGTTATAGAATTCATTTAGAAGAGATAAATTGCAGGTCATGTTGGCTAGACTGAGCCATCCTAAGCAAGCTAGAAGCTACGTTGCCAAAAGGAGCATCCGAAAATAACGTAAACTTAAACGTCATGCAGAGATTAGCCTTCAGAATGATAAAACATTCAAGGACGTGTTAAAACAGTTATCCGTGTTTTAGCAAATTAAAATGGCATGCTGAAGAAGCATCTACCGTGTTCATTACCGAATTTGCAAGGAATAACGGAAAAACTAAGAATATCTAAAATGAATGACTACGAAAAAATAAGAAAAGTTTTTTTTCTTATTTGTGAAAATCCAGTGCCCCTGGTGGGATTCGAGCCGATGACAAGAAGGGGAACGCTTAAATAAAGCCAACACTCTAGCCGCCTCAGCAGGAGTTATAAATTTAATCATGGCTGCAAAGATTTTGTTTCACACACAATTGAGGAGTCAATCCTCTAAGTTCCCTTGCCGGTGTTGTTAACCTACATTAAACTTTCTGGACTGCCTTTATCATAATTACTGTTCCTGAGAGATGCAATTCCTCTTGGGACACATATAAACCTATCTGACCTACCCATACGATATTCACGACGCGGATTTATTCAAATCTGTCCAAAAACCCTATAAAGTTTTCTTTCGTCACGCAATCACCTGCTGTAGAAGACCTTTATTGCCAGTAATCTTTAAAAAAGCATTCAGCAATAGAAATATCCCATGGGTGTGTCTTACCTTAGTTTCCAAAACATTGGAACTCTTCACCTTGCTCCAGGGCATAATTCCAATTGAACGGTACTTATCTGGATAATCTCCAGACTCTGCCTGACGGAACTCTGAAGCTCGTTGGCAAATTCGTCCCGTTAAGTTTGAAATTGGGAGTATTGAGACCACTCGATATGAATATTATCTCTGTTGTGATTGCCAAGTTGTAAAGATACTAAAAAGGTCAAAGACTGCAATTATTTAACGGCCCCATCACTTTTACGTTGTGATCCGTACCAGAAGAAGTTTTGCTTCCTTCCCTGCAGACGGTATTTTACACCTCTAAGCACCATTTGAAATAAAACAATTAGCTTTTTGTCAGTGTAAACAATTTAGCAGTATAGTTCTGCCTGAATCTGGATAAATTCATAGTGCAAAAATGTGCCGAATATTCAATCCGGTTATCATGGGTTAAGAAGACGATATAGATGGCTTGTATGGCTGCCTGAACAGGGCACTGGACAAAGGACCACCCACAATACATGTGACTTTGCGCTCAACTCCAAGGACATTATGTTGAGGATTAAGGTAAGGGTAAGGGCTTAGTTGAGGATTAGGTTTAAGGTTAAGTTCAGAGTTGGGGTTAGGATCATGAGTAGGCTCAGGGCTAAGGTTATTATCGTGTTAGCAGTAGGGTTCCGGCTAAGAGTAAGGTAACAGTTTGATTGTATGTCAGGGTTAACGTTTGTGTTGATGCAGAGGTATATTTGCCCTTCCGGAACTTTACCGTAACGTTTCTTATTTTAAGCCAGCCGAACGGTTCCGGTTCTTGTGTCCTGCTCAGGCGGCCATACAAGGCATCCCTACCAATATAAGTTAGGCACTTGTACTGACATCTAGTCATTTACTCCAAAGCCGTTTGATATACAGAGTATTAAAGCTTGACTCGCTGAAATATCCGGGGAACAAATCAATTTTTTTATCCCATGGACCCGTTGAGCATCCAAAGGGCAGCCGAATATTTTTGGGATGCAGCTTACCTAATTTTTCTTTTACGAATCGGTTCTTTGCACTTCTGTGCCAATTCATCAGTAACTGGTGAGGAGTCTGCTTAAACATACCCTATTATAAGGCGTAGTTGTCATATTAAATATTTTGTTTGAATCTATAAAACTACGTGTCTCTCAAGAAAATACTTCTCGGTAAATTGCCTTTCATGAGCTCGTTCTTTGTACGATAGGTTCACCTGCAAACAGGATTCTTAAACTTAAGTCCTTTTTGGTTGCTCAATTTTATACTACAGATTGCGATATCATAATTCTCATATGTAATTTTGGCACTTGTCAAAAATGCAAAGGACTAAGGTCAACAATTTTCGGTCTCAGCGCCATACTGATTTTTGACCAAAATGAGGTTTTGCGCTTTGAGTTCTGATATTGGAGCGTATGACGCACAAGTGATCAATATGTATTATCTTCAGTGCGTATTGTGCTAATTGCGTGTTGCCGAGGTTACCGTCTAATTCAAAGAAGGAAGTATAAATATCTAGTTATACCTGATCATCTTGCCGAAACTTTAATCTAAAGACACTAAATTTTTGCAGATATTTCGCATTATGTGTAAAGAGGAAAGATAATATAGAGGAATGAAGTCATGTTTTAACCATCTGGGGTTTTATAAGTTTGGAATGAACCTAGTGGTTCCAATACTTAGTTATTTGCCTTTTTTCGCAATCCTGCTAACATTTGGAAGTCGAACACAATAATCAGTATTTTTTCCAAAGTTCGCTTGCTTTTTTATTTCTTTTCCTTACTGCGGTGGACTAAGAGTTTCAGTAGTCGAAGGGAGCCGGCCAGGGAGCTTCTATATCGTCGCTCAAATGCATTTCTGTCCTCCGTGAGTACTTTTTGTTAGCTTTCTTCAAATTAACTGCTTCACCGTACCTTTCTGATATTTCAGTCCAGTCGCCGAATTTGAGCTCTTCAATTTTCAGTAAAAGTTAACTATGTATCCCATACTGACGACCCGCAAAGATTTCGCTGTCGCACCATGAGCTGAGACCATTTTTTATAGCTATAATATATAAGATATCTTTGCTGTCACCACTATGACTTTTAACCTGTGTGTAACCTGCCTTTACCTTAAAGAAAATGGTGGGTGATTACATAATTCCCATACTTCGATTTAGTGCTTGCCCTCGAACCTTCTGGCTGACTGTCATAAGTTGCTACCTGAGGTGCGGGTTTCGTCTCTGAACGTTTTCTTCTCTGTACTCTGACTGTGTTCAGCGTTTTAGGAGGAATCTTTGGTGGATTCTCGTATCTCGGAAAGGCGAAGTGGTCATACATTTGCTAGTAGAATAACATGTTCTGCAGAAAGTCGTACTCACATTTCTAACGCTATGTTATGTCCAATCAATTTGCTAATAATGCTTTTGTGTGATTGTCAAAATGGTCTATACTTAACTGCGGATGTGAGTCATCGATTTTTGATATCAATTTCCTTTTCTTCTTTAAACTATTCTTTGCCAAAACAAAGCCTTAGCTGCTGAATGTTAAGCACAATTAAATTTTCGAACCTCGGTTATAGCGTCTTGCGTATTTTTTGAAATTTGAAACATACTGGTAAAATCACATCTTTCCAAAACGTAGCGATCATTTCAAGTAAAACTATTGCTTTTCAAGTAAGAGTGTTATGCTCCATATTAACAGAAAGCATAAAGACAAAAATGCAAACGTTAGGTGTTGGAATCCACCAGCGAAACTCCAATAGCAAACTCCACCAGGGTGAGCCTATTCTCTATAAATTTAGCTGGCAGGACAATGAAATAGGAACCTCCAGTAACTCTACTTTTGGTCGAATCATAACTGTTGTTCTAGCCCGAACAAGGGTAATTCTATGATGGGTGGCTATTAGTACAATGTCTTATCGTTGTCGAAATATAAACTGCATGTCTTGTTTTAAAACTTGCTATGGTCTCGGGGTGAAGAGAATTCCAGGGTAGTGTAAGGGTAAATTTTAGCTGTGGCTAACGTGACAAGACGTACTCAACTCTGACAAGTTATATAAGAGCAATAAATGGTTCCAACATTAGTATTAACAAAATTTGGATTGAAATACTTAATGGTTTGGCAAAATCTTTTTGATCCGCAATTATCTTGGGCAAATATATGCATGAATGGAGGCAAGTGTCCGCATTCCGGTTGTGTGCATAAGTGAAGAAGAAGAAGGTTGTTCGTTCACCGGAATTATGTCTTTATTCGTCTGAGCTTTCGAACTCTTGCTAGAGTACATCGTAAGAGATAAAACATCATAAACGAGTAGCAATTATGGGGGGCGCATGGAGCCAATCAGACACCAGTGGCGCCAGTCCGGAGGTGACAACGCAAGGCCCTGTATTCCGGCACCAGATCGATAAATCGATTGACCGAATTATCATAAGAGGCCCGGGCTTCAATCCATTATCGGCTTGTCTTGCATCTGGCGTGGACGATTTTCTTCGTGGCTTTGAAGTTAAACGCCTGACCCGTTTCGTAGGTGTGGTCAGTTAATTGCGAAAAACCGTCACCCCGTCTCACAGCAAGCTTGTGCTCGTGTATGCGCGATCCAAGCATACGTCCAGTCTGTCCTGTGTAGTTATAGGAACAGTTTTGGCACGATATGCGATACACTTCTCCCGACTGCTCATTTGTCCTTGATTCTCATGACCTTACTGCGCATGGTTGCTTTGGGTCGGTGGCAATACCGACACCAAGTCCCATAAAAATGAGCTCAATTGCTTCTGACACGTCCTTGATGTATGACATCGCATGCCATACTGTAGGGGTTGGTTCTGGTTAAGTCCTCCGGGGGCGAACACGTAGGCATCGGCTTATGAACGCCTTCGGATAGCTATTCAGTATAAACTGGTCGTGGAGGTAACGGGCCTCACGTGCTTTTTCCGCCGGGTTGCTGCAATGAGTCTGGATGCGTTTAAAAAGTGATCCCGCACAGCTTCGTTTGTGAGCCACTGGATGGTTGCTGTGAAAATTAATCCCGGACGTAAGATGAGAACTCGGTCAATCGATGTTTCGATCTGGCGCTGGCATACAGGGCCCTGCGTAGTCACCTCCGGACTGGCGCGACGGGTGTCTGATTGGCCCCTGTCCCCCTACAAATGTTACTTGTTTATGTTGCTATTTTATCTATGACGCTGGACGCCAGTAAGTGTTCGAAATTTCAGACGAATAAAGCCATGATTCCTGGTGAACGAACAACCTTCTTCTTTTTCACTTAAATATGTGCATGAAGGGGATATTTAAATATATTCGCTTTTCCCCGGAATTAAAAACTGGTGATGGAATAAGGGGATAAATTGGGCAAAAATGTCAGTTCATCTGCATACTCGCAAACAAAATGTTATTTTGGATAAATAAGTAAAACAGTAAAACAGTTACCCCCTCTAGTAATTTCAGCTTTCCTTCCGGAAGCTGCATGCGGTCGCCAATATCCGCCATTACGATGCACATATTCGGGAGCTCACCGTCTAAGATATCACATTCCGTTTCCAGATATTTTAAAATGTCGGCCTTGTCGTGCACATTGGCCAAACGGACGAACTAAAAATAAACGAAACACTAAGATTTTAAAGCATTAGGGGATAGGACAGTGGCGTTATAAATATGGAACATATTACAGGATATTCCCAGATATTTAATCCTCTTACTGCATAGTGAACTGAAAATAAACAATCTTTATGGTATTTTGTTTATTTGTGAAGAAGGAGAAAAAACCATTGGAACAGGAGATTAATTAGGCTGACGTATTGAACTCTCACTTGAATCCATCGTCAGAGACAGAATCAGCTAACGTTATTGGATTGCCCTTGTAAACCACGAAGAACATTGTCTCTCGTTTTGCTTAATTTTTCTCTCTAGCGCGAACAACAAGCTACACCGCAAATGCGGTGGGTAAAATCAGTGCCAGCTGTTCTCATGGCCTGCATTAATCCGACTGCTTAAGGTCCACGCGAGACCATACCCGCTGTCGTACATGGGGGTAGGGCTGTAGGGCAGACATAAATATAGGTATCCACGCCGTGTCAGCCACCGCACACAACCTCATCACCATCTGGCAGCGGTTTCTACAGTCAACCAATGTAAAGGACAGGGAAGAGAGGGGGAAGTTGACTCTGGGGAAACTACCTACCCCCACTTCGACATATAAATGCCTTCCTCATAATAAATCTAATTAGGCGACATCTAGCCCGATGCCTTCGACCTGGCACACTGCCGACTGCCAGGATACCTCGTTCGCCTTAGGTCTGCGTCAGAACGCAATTACTCCTTCTCAAAGAGGCCTTTATGGTACTCTTAATCAGATGAGAATCAAGCTGTCCAGATACAAGATTGGTATATGCTGTAGAAATCAAGTTGTTTGTTACACGCGCAGACGGGCTGCATAGCACGTCTTATGTTGTGCTCTTACCCATATCCGTTCGTCTAGGCATTGTTGTGTCACTCGAGCAAAGTAGGTAATCGATAATAGATTGAGAGATAGATGCCTCGTACGTCTGTCTCACTATAAACAAATTCATGCGCAAATTGCCAAGCCAGGCCCAATCCGTGGAGCCATGTTGGACGTCGCAGTTTGTGACGCTCTAACTAGCAGCAATTTTCATTATGGTAAACCTAAAGATTTTTCAACTGTGGAATTAAGATCGGCAACACAGGTATATCGGTTAGATTCGGCAAAACGGGGAACTCCACATCATGGAAACAGGTAACCTGTTAAGGTATTCATACTATTTTCTAGAACGCAAAAAAGCCCTATGTTTTGTAAGCTATAAATCAAATGAAACATCTCGGTGGTAGTTACTACTCCCAAACGTTTTTAAAACTTTTGATGCATAAAAGATGATAATATTAATTTTCCCATGCTGACTGAACCTCTCTTCCACGTAACGCGCCATTTGCTCTCACTTGGTTGCATTTGTAAAGGACGAAAAAATGTGAACAGTTAACAGCTCTATTTGGTCTTTTTTATGTTTTTAAACGAGGCACACAAGCAGCGTTTAAAGAGTTAGTTCCTAATGGGCAGTTCCTAATGGGCAGTTGACAAGCAGTGCCTAAGATGGACTTCATCTCTGTGTGCGAATCATTTCTAATCCAATGTGCATCTCCAATTTATTTATAGTAAATATGATAGTTAACAATAAAATATATGAATTTACCCATAGTTCAAGACTTTTTGGATTTAAAGTTCACTGACAGCCAAAAAATGAGTAAAAAAGAAGGAGATAATAGTAAATGATCACGAAATGAACGTAAACTTGTGAGATTGTGAGCACTTGATCAAATGGAATATGTACACTGTAAATATCCCATAAACACGAAGGTCACTATTTCATGCTAAATTTTCCTCGAGAACCCTTCTTCAATCCTCATTAGTGCATAACATTATCGAATTTTACTGCTTCACGGTAGCCAAATTTCAATCACAGCATGTACCAATTATGTTTGAGGCGACAACGGTTGGTCACAGTAAAATGTACACCGCCAAAGAAATACAGGCGGTTTCACGCTTAATTTCAGGAAGCTATATCCCGGTGTCCGAAAATGACCTCTAAGCCTACACCTAACCCATCCCCTTTTAACAGCCACGTCTACGAGCGCACGCCACAGGCCGATGTGTTGGCCAGTGTAGCTTATCACGTTTGACTTTTCCTTCCTTGTGTGAACATGCGCCTCAGGAGCAACGCATGTAATAACAAATACCATGACGTAAACTCCGCTCATAATTTGCCCTTACAAGTGAGTACGTCTGTCCCGAGGGAACATCTGACACTGCTAATCAAACTCACCAAAACGTACGTCTCATTCTGGCACAGAAGCAAACGCTCAACTCACAACAACCTGCCCTGTGGACAGAAAAAAACCATTCTGACTCTGTCTGACTTCTGTCATCAGTGGAATAAACTTACTGTGTGTATGGTTTAAGTTGATTTAATAATATATGCCTGCCAGGTAGGTTGGGGGTTTGAAAGAAATATTTTCAAACATAGAGTTGATAGAGAACTGCACTGCCGAAAACATTGATTACAAATTGTAACAGAATGTTAACCGACATCATTCCAGTTCAGTTTATTTGAGGGAAATTTCGGTGTGTCTTTGTAATCACAGTAGAAAACTTGCAAGCCTATTTATCGCTATGCTTCTTCGCTTATAGTATTTTTGTGGATCTTTAATAACAATTCTGTAGAAGGACACTAACCAGTCTCTCGAGAAGTTTTCGTGACAATTTTTCATGTTAACCAGCATTACATTCTCAAGGACACAATATTTTTGGTATAATATAAACATTACACGTTAGAAAGCTCTTTATACCAGTTTTCAACTATCCTGAATACTGCCTGAAAAGATGAATTTAAAAAAATAGAAATTTCAACAAAAATCAGTGAGGAATGGCTGCTAATTCTAAATGTGTGGTGTACAAATTACTAACTAGCTGACAATTTCAAGATGGGCCACGTGACATCTAATCAGGACTAGGCATTCCACTTGCACATGGTAACTTGTTGTAGTCCGTACTTCACGTCACGCTCGATGGGTTCGGTTAACAATGGTATTAGTTTCTTGCATTGTATATTGTTAAATCAGCTGTATTTCCCAAAAAAACTAAATATCCTGTCCAAAACTTAGAGATAAATATTCTTTTAAACAAAAGTGGAAGGGCGATCGATAGGACTAATAGCAGATGTTTTTAGAAATATAAAAAATAATATAAGAAGTAACTTACACTCGAGACCCCCTCTGTATACCTTGTGTTGCCATATGAAATTGTACCATAGGCATTGGTTGGGAACACCAATTTAAGAAAACTCTTGTCCCAGGGAGCGGAATCTGACTCAACTGATCCTAAACGATATTTGGTTTATTAAGAATCTGCAAATTATATCCGTACGTGGGTGACTTTCCTCATATTCGCCGCAGTGACACCTTATTAACAGAAGATGAACTGTAGCTAAGTAAGGCCAATGAATACCTCCTTTTGGGTTTGCCTTCGTGATCATGAAGGACGTTGTCCCCGTCCTCATTTTCATCCTTGAAATACTGGCATTGTTTATACCCAAACATCTCTTCGGCGCAAAACAAGAAACTACACAGGGATAAGGAACGCATTTTTGTTACCTCCTCTTCAATTTCATCGTAGTAACTGCTTGATTCTTCAGAGGAAGTCATTTAGCCTGCGATTTTCGCTTGATAACGTTTTTGCTTCACACTTTGCTAAAGTAAGGAACTGTTGAACGAGATAGTTAAAGCAAAAAAAAGAACAAGTGTCACACTTATTTTTATCTCACTTGTACTAAAAAGTAGATGCTAAATTCTCAAAAAAGATAAGTATCCTGACTTTTCAGTATTAATTATAGATTTTATCATAAATATTAATTTAATTTTGTGTTAGCGGACATTTTTGGGAAATTGGTTTGACTCTTTTGTTAATATTGTATGTCTACTTGCCGCTGGGAAAAGTAAAACAATCTTATACATCTTTGACCTTCACTAAATTTCAGTTGCATTGAAAAGTAAAAGCGCTATTTTTATATGGAAGATTGAGGTTGATGAAAAAACGCCCTGTCATATGCTCATGCGTTTGAAAACGTCGACGAACCCCTGTCAACTTGTTCTTCGTAGGGAGCACTTTGAAGACAAAGTAGACGCTTATCACGCCTTAAATGGCGTACCAAAATCAGCACAGTATTCGCCCATTGGTTAGATCTGCCACCAGTGAGCTCAAATGCTTATTGCTGGTAAATCAATGTAGCAATCACGCATGTGTTTACATAATTGCATAAAGTCGTGCAATAAAATCGGTCTTTACTTACCAGAACAGTGGCTTAAACGAGGGTGATTCAATAGCTGATGAAGAGTTGTCAAATTTATATAAAGCTTCTCTGGCGAAAACGTATTTTATCTTCTGCTTATGACGTACACTTAAGCATGGCTTCAGTCACCTAGTACCTCTTCTTGGAATGAGTAACCTTAAAGGCTTTGATTCGCAACTTTACCTGCTGTCAAAAGCAAGTATTGCAGGGATTGTGGATAAAGGCATCTTTAACTCTTGAGCGTAAATTGTGTTGAACAGCAAAACTGATGATCCAAGGAACTGGATTCTCAATCGTAACTTTATTAGGCTTAATATAAACACGGAAAGCTAAAAAGGCAGCCTTTGAAGTACAGTTTTTAGTTTTCCTTCGACGTTTTTCAAAATAAAGTATAACAGTTAATTGAGTTCATGTGAAATATTAACAAAACTGTATTATCTTCGTGTTTATATCAAAAGATAAGCGCCTTATTATCAATCAATCTCGAACATTTTATTCTGGAAGAGTGAAGAGACGGTCTAAAGGGCCTAATTAAAGGTAAATGGTAACTAACTGAGGGTTCCGTGAATAGCACTTGGCATGAAAGTAAATAGATTTAAACAGAAACCGCATGGAAGTCGTCCAAGTTTTTTTGACGAAATTGAGGTAAATTATTCGCAGGATGGCGGATAAATGACAAATAAAAGTCTAAATGACAACTGGATGATTCAATGTGTTTTTTTACCTTCAATAAACCTTTAATTTTGGCAAATATTCGATAACTGTGACGTTTCTTAAACTTTCTCCCCTATGAACCCGCATCGAAATTCGGGATCTATACCACAAGGTCGAAGTTTTCATTGCCCCGTAGGGTATAATGAATATTTTCGGAACGATCGATTGCCAGGATAGGATATATATTATTAGCAGAATGTAAATATTTTAAAATTTAGATGAGCTTGGTTCTCAGACGGAATATGACGTACTTGCCAGTTGCTAAAACACTATTTCAATATGGAATTCTGCTCGGATCTTCAAATAACATTTGCCGTACCGTGACATGTGCTCTGAAATACTTAAAATGCAATTCATCGTTCATGTTCCAGTCAGCTGATGCAATGGTGCATGTGCTCTGAAATACTGAAAACGGAATTCATCGTTCATGTTCCATTCAGCTGATGTCAACGGTGTATAACTGAATTGCTACGCTGGTCTGGGATCCGTTGGCACGTCCAACCCAAAATGCTGAGGTGATATAAACCAAAATAACCAGGATCTGTTTAAGGCCAATAAATATTTGCGGTTAATATTCAGAGGTCAATTTGCCTGCTCATACGGTCACATACACTTCCAGCATAAAAGCTTAATAAACTAGTCTTAAAATGTTCAATGAAGGAAAGCGGCAGTTGCGGCCCAAATATCTAGCTAGTCCTTTTCTAAAAACATTAAGATAATGTAAAACTGGGATTGCTTTACCGAAGTGGGATTTCGAGAATGTCAAATTTACGGCCCACCAGGTTAATATATATGGCGGCAGTTCGACCGTCGATTTCGACGAGGTCCACCGTATGCTCCACACCAGGTGGTGCAGGGACGGTGACTTGCGCGTGAATTAGTTTTAAGTGATAGTAGCCTTGCGCTGCAGCTACCGCACTCTCTCCTCCTCCCCCACCTGAGCCCGGTGTCAAGACAGAGTCAAGAAGACCGGAGATGGGAGAGGGCTCAGGTGGCTGGCGCGGCCAGAGCCGCCCCTTGGTGTACCACCACACCTGGTTCGGATCCCACGGAGTGGGAGTAACATAAAGGCCACATTAAGAAGGAGCCATTGCAACCTGACTCTCAGTCCGCCAGTCAGCCACTCCATACAAAACACACATTGGGCTGACCACGCGGTTCGAGTTATCCCGTCAGTTGGCAACCTTCCAAGCCACGGCTTTTAGCGCACCGTGATAGTTTCAAGCGCGTCAGATTGTTTATAGTGAGGAAAATACGCTGAGCTCTCGACCTCACTCTCTCCCTTACCCCCACAATCAGACCACTGTCCGAGCCGGTAAGTTGTCTGATGCGGAAGCAGGCGCAGCTGCTGGTGACCTCGTCTACGTGTACTACGTACACGACCTGGCCCCCCAAACACAAGCACCAGGATTTCACACAACAGGGGGTTTAACGGCTTACATCTCACATGTGTGAGAAAGCCAGAGGTCACGTTAAGAAGGAGCCATCGCAGCCTGACTCTCAGACCACCAGTCAGCCACTCCACACAACACACATTTGACTAACTGCGAGGTCTGAGTGTAATTTTCAGTTGGCAACCTTCCAACTGCAGCGGTTAACGTTACCGCACACTCTTCTCCTCCCTCACCTGAGCACGGTCTCACGACACAGGCAAGAAGACCGGAGATGAGAGAGGGCGCCGGTGGCTGGCGCGGCCGGAGCCGCCCCTGGGCGTACCACCACACCTGGCTCGAATCCCACAGAGTGGGAGTGCCATAAAGACCACATTAAAAAGGAGCCATTGCAGCCTGACTCTCAGTCCGCCAGTCAGCCACTCCACACAAAACACACATTGGGCTGACCACGCGGTTCGAGTTATCCCGTCAGTTGGCAACATTCCAAGCCACGGCTTTTAGCGCACCGTGATAGTTTCAAGCGCGTCAGATTGTTTATAGTGAAGAACATGCGCTGAGCTGTCGAGCTCACTCTCTCCCCCACCCCCACCATCAGATACTGTCCGAGCCAGTCAGTTGCCTGATGTGGGAGTGGGCGCATTGGCTGACGGATCGGCGTACCCGTCTTCGCGCGCCGCAGCACGACCTGGCCCCCATAACGCACACACCAGGATTCACAAACTCAGGGGATATGGAGCAGCCATCGCCGTCTGACTCCTAGTCCACTAGTCAGTCACTTGACACACACAGCACATACACTGAGCCGACGGCGTGGTCTGGTGGAAGCGTCAGATTGGCAGACTTCCCAGCCACGGTTTCTAGGAAACCGTGATATACTCTGGTAAATGGTGATTGTGAGGGTGTTGTCGATGCATTGGTCTAGGTAGTGTGTGCTGATGTAGCTTAGCCTCCGGTAGTTTACCGGAGGTTGTCGTGGAGGCGCATGTGTCCTAATAGACCCATGCGGTGTGTTAATGTGCGGGAGCAGTGAGGTCAGTGAAGGCGGGCGCGTCGACTGTATGTCGGAGCCCCAGGCACTGGTTCACCAGCCTGATGACCGGCCAAGTCGATGCGTGAGTTGAAGTTGCGGGCGCAGTGTGGGCAGGAAAAATCGGTAGAGGCTGGGGCGATGTCATTCATGGTAGTCGGGGTGGCAGGGGCGCTAAGAATGGCAGGAGCGGAGGGTGTACATGGTGTATCGGTGTTGTCGGCATTGTGGTGAATACCGCTGTCATGGATGCGCATGTGACCGAATAGGCCCATGCGATAAGTGAATGCGCGAGGACAGTGAGGGCAGTGGAGGCGACGATCTCTGCTGTGTGATGGTGTTCCAGGCACTCGCTCACCGGTTTCTGTACGATGTATTCGCAAGTGACCGACCAGGCCGATGCGTGAGGTGAATGTGCGGTCGCATTGAGTACAGCTTAGGAGAGATTCCCCATCGCTGGTGGTGGTGGTGGTAGTGAAGGCGAAGGCGGTGGTGGTTGCGGTGGTGGGGGTAACAGGCGATGAGTAGATGGATGTGGTCTCTATGATGGTGGGAGTAATGGAATTGTTGTCAGGAGTGAGGGTAGGGGAGTCAGAATGAGGGTTGGCAGAATTTGACGTAGAAATTGGAATTGTCGGATTGTTGGTGCATTGCGTCCGAAGATGTCCAACCAGGCCGATTCACGCGCGGAAGATGCTTTGACAGCGCGGGCATGTTGGCAGGGCCTGGGCATTGGTGGTGTTGGTCCGGGGCGCTGGTCACTTTCGTGCCGCTCTTTTGGCCTTGGTGGCGGCGATCCTGTTGGCCTCATAGATTGCTGAACTAGTCTTCACTGATCTTCTCCATGCCGGTCTATCCTGGGCGAGGTCCTCCCAGGTCGCCGAGTAGATTTGCAGTTGCTTCAGCGATTTCTTCAAAGTGTCCTTGTAGCGTCGTTTTTGACCTCCCTGCCGGCGAGAACCCGTAGCGACATCTCCGTAGAAAAGTCGTTTGGGTAGTCTCTCGTCGTCCATTCTTACCAGGTGGCCACTCCATCGCAGTTGCACTTGCCTCAGCATAGCGTGGACGCTGAGGATTCCAGTCTGCTGCAGGACTTCCGTGTCCGGGATCCTGTCTTACCATCTCAGCTTCAGTATTCTGCGGAGGCAGCTGAGATGAAAGTGATTCAGCTTCCTGGCTTGGTTCGAGTAGACGGTCCAGGTTTCCGCTCCGTAAAGGAGTGTCGTCAAGACGACGGCCTTGTACATCTTCAGTTTGGTGTTCAGGTGAATACCGTGGCGATTCCACACGGAGGCCTGCAGCCGGCCGAAGGCCTGACTAGCTTTGGAGATCCGTTGGGCAATCTCGTCATCGATTCTCGTGTTGCGCGACATCGTGCTTCCTAGATAAGCGAAGGTTTCCATGTTTTTGAGTTGAGCACCGTTGACATTGATTCGAGGAGCATTGTATTCCGTGCTGGGTGGCGGCTGGTGCATGACAACCGTTTTGGCTGTACTGATTGTTAATCCAAAATCGGCGCAGCCTTCGGCGAAGAGGTCAATGCTCCTTCGCATGTCCTCCTCCGTCACGGTGTTAAGGGCGCAGTCGTCCGCGAAGAGCAAGTCATGGACTGTAGTCATAGACACGCGCGTTGCAGCCTGCATACGCCGACTGTTGAGAAGGTGCACGTCAGTTCTGTAGGCGATGCGGATACCAGGCTGCTCATCACGATAGGCGTCCATAAGCATAGCCGAGAACATGAGACTGAAGAGGGTGGGGGCCAGTACGCAGCCCTGCTTTCACTCCGTTGGTCACTGCGAATGCTTCGGATACCGTCCCGTTGTCAGTGACGCGCGCCGTCATCCCGTCATGAAGCTGACGCACCATGTGCGTGAACTGCTCAGGACAGCCGAATTTCTGCATGACTTTCCACAGTCCGTCACGATTCACCGTGTCAAAGGCTTTCGTTAGATCCACGAAGGTAGTGTATAGGTGAGTTCGCATCTCCTGACACTTCTCTTGTAGCTGGCGGGTGACAAAGATCATATCGGTTGTTCCGCGGTGTCGGCGGAATCTGCATTGGGATTTCCGGGAGCAGGCCCTTCTCTAGATGACCGTTAAGACGATTGAGAAGGATACGGGCGAAGATCTTCCCGGCGATGTTGAGCAACGAGATGCCTCTGTGATTATCACAGAGTTGCCGGTTCCCCTTCCGTTTGTAGAGATGGACGATGGTCGCATCTTTGAAATCCTGAGGAACTTGACCTTGGCGCCACATCTCCTGGAAGAGTGTTGTGCGTTCTGCTATCAGCCGAGGCCCACCGTGCTTGTAGACTTCCGGTGGGATTGCGTCGGATCCCGGTGCTTTACCGCTGGAAATCTGCTGCACGGCCCGGATGGTTTCTGGTAGGGAAGGCGGCAGATCCAGGTCATTGTTCGTGTCCACTTGAGGGAGCCGGTCAATGGCAGCATCGGAGATGGCTGATGAGCAATTAAGGACACTTCTGAAGTGCTCGGCCCAGCGTTTCAGAATTTGCGATTTCTCTGTCAGCATTGTTGTGCCGTCAGAGCTGAGCAGTGGTGCGTACCCCATGATACACGGGCCGCAGATGGCCTTGATGGCTTTGAAAAGGTTTTTCATTTCATTGCGGTCCGCATAAACCCCTGGATTTCCTCAGCCTTTCGGATCATCCAGTCATCCTGCATCTCCCGCAGTCGTTGTTGTACAAGGGGGCGTCAGTCCGAAGGTCCATGTAGGCTTTGTGTAGTCCATTCTTCTCCGCGAGTAAGTTACTGATGTCGGCGTCATTGTCGTCAAACCAGTTCTGGTGTCGACGGCTTGCGCGTCTGAGAACATCGAGGGTGGTGCACTGGATGACATTTCGCAGTTGACACCATCGTGTCTCCACGGTAGCGTTATCATCTGGAGCATGCAGGTCCTCCAGTTTCTCGGTTATTTGGTTGCTGAAATCAAAACAGTGAGCAGGCAAATTTAATAAAATAGTATTTAACTTACATGGCGGCCTCTTACCTTGGGGCCTTCGTCGCGGTTGCAGTCGGAGCCTCATCTGGGAGATGACGAGGCGGTGATCTGTCCAACCATCGGCATCGCGGATCGCCTTGGTTACCAGCACGTCCTGTCGATCTCGCCTCCGGTCGAGAGCATAGTCCAGCAGATGCCAGTGCCGCGACCGAGGGTGCATCCAAGTGGCCTTCTCTCCCGTCGGAAGGCGGAAGAAGGTTTTGGTCAGCAGGAGACGGTGTTCCGCACACGTGCACAGAAGAAGGAGGCCGTTATCGTTACAGCTACCGAGACCGTGGGGACCCAGCACTCCCTGCCAGGCAGCGTGGTCCGTCCCGACGCGGGGATTGAAGTCACCAAGGACAATTAACTTTTCCTCTTTCGGCACAAACGCCAGCAAGGCATATAGGTCCTCGTAAAATTTGTCCTTCGCCGCATCAGAGCTCGTCATTGGAGGAGCGTAGGCACTGATGATGGTGGCGAACTTGTCTCCCCGAAGAGGCAGGCGGAGGCTTATCAGGCGATCATTGATACCCTGCGGCAGACAGAACAGACGTCCCACGATGTCGTTACGAATGGCAAAGGCAACACCAGCGTCGCGTCGCGTCGCTCTGCCTTTGGCCGGCCGCTCCAGAAGAAAGTGTAGCCGGCAACCACCTCCTCCAGCTGACCCTGCTCAGAGAATCGGGTCTCGCTGAGATCAGCAATGTCCACCTTGTAGCGCGCCAGTTCCCGAACGACTAACGCCGGCCGGTTGCTCCTAGGATTGTCTAAAATGGAACGAACATTCCAGGTTGCTAGTGTGAGTGGACTCACCCGAGCAGCCTGGAGAGTATGGCGAGACGGATGGGGACGGGGTGTATTGTTGTTTGTTGAGTTTTACGACCGCGTAGTTTGCGATCTGCGAGCCGCAGCCGGCTGCAGAAGACGTGAGACCCAGCACTTTTTTAGGGCACATTTTCTAGCCCCTTCCTCCGCGAGGAGGCAAGCAGTGCTATCCCTAAATAGGGCTACTTGGACATCCCAGACGGCTGCCGAACTCCGCTATGGGTCACGGATTTGTTTTAGTGGGAGAACGACCCGAGTTAGTCTGGGCCGCCTACGGGGTTGCTGTCGCCCCCACCGTAGGACTTTTTGAGAGGGGGGAGGTGGAAAGTTCGGGAGTCAGACATACTGGGTGTGAGGCACACACAACATCGGAGACCCTCACCTGGTTTAGCCCGCCAGTCGTGACGGTTGCCCGGGGTGTGGCCGCTGGGAAGAACCCAACTTCGAGGAGTCACAGGTGAGAGTTGGGTACCAGTTAGAGGCGGCCACAGGAGCATTCACCACCTTTACGAGACAAATGGAGCGACCAAATGCAAGCTGTGTGCCGCTGCCCCTAACTAGCACCCCTACACCCCTTAATATATATATTAATATTTGCTTTACCGAGTTGTAAAAAAAGCGACCTCGGTGAGATTTGAACCTAGGTCAGCAAGGCTACAGCCAATGCTCTAGATAAACTGAGCTTCGAGGCCCCACCGGGAGCCTTGAATTAAATCACACTTGGGTCAAGTTGTTCGCGCAGCCTACTGCAACATATGGAATCCACCTATTCTGATGCACTAAGTTGACTGCTCAAAAAAGATAGCCTAAACAATCAATCTAGGATCCACCAGATGACTACCTGGCACAATTAATTAGTATAGGATTTTGGCAAACTTGAATAATTCGTTCGACCCACTTGTGAAAAACTCGGAGGCCCCCAACCGAGGCTGCCCAGTTTTTCACAAGTGGTTCATACCTGCCAAAGGCCTCTTTTACTTTATCTTGATACAATTTTCCACGAACTCTTTCACTGGTAGCAAGAAAGACGGGTTGTGGAGGTGAATGAATCTTGAGGGTTTTCCCTGTGTACAATCGCGAGCTGCGATTTGCTGACGGTAATTTAGACTGACGTCCCTAGCAGGTCAAATAGGTCACGTGAAAAGAACGGTATTTATACGTGGCATGAGCATTTATGTGTAAAATCGGGTCTTTCTAACGGCTGAGGCATTTAGGCAATTAGTTACAACTGACCAAAAGGTGGCAGCATCACAAGGTCTTATGAAACTCGCTGGGGAGTTTCAACTATTCTAGTCTGCTATTTCTTTCCGTTGCTTCCGGCATTCGACAGAAGCACTAAAGATAAACGAGGAGCAGGCGTATGACGAGAATCTCAATAGTCTGCCTTCATGGTGCCATTATTAACCTCGGGTGTAATACAGCACACTATCAGAAGCTCATTACCAATGACATACAGAATTTAGCTTCTCATAAATTCGCCGATAAGAGGTCAATGTGTGATCAAGCTGAGTCATAAGATCGAAAGTCTAGAACTGGGGCAAGAAGGAAACAAAAGGAGAAGGGATACTTCTTCGGACAAGGCACAGATGTGCATTTGCATTTTTAAAATTAGCAGCTCTTGTAGTTGCATTCAGAGCGGTCAGAATAATTGGATCACAAAACGACGCAACTATTTGTGGGCCATGATTACTTTACGAGAAGCATGCAAACGGGTGGCGAACGACGAACCCCTCCATCGAAGATATGCGTGTGACCTAAAAAAAGTAACCGTACTCATGACAGCAGCATAAGCAACAGTTCTGTTTTCGCTAAAGCTGGCACTCAAGAGTGAGGCCAAGATTTGAGATGCTAAAACAACCTAGATCGGATTAAATATCATAAGGGTAGTCAAGTGAAAACGTACGTAAATATAAAACAATAGGTTTTTTCTAGAGAATCTTGAAAATTTCGCACCTCAATCAGCGTACGTAGTGTGAAGAAATTTCCGGATAGTATTGAAAGCAGAAATAAGTTTTTTCATGAAGAAAAACTATACATGGTGCAGAAACTTTTAAAATGGTAGGGCGTTTGACTCAATTACAAAACGTTCGCGTGTTCGAATCCCAGTTGTTCCACACTTGCGCCTCAGTATGACGGGCTAATGATGGCTAATAAGCCAGAAATGGCCATTCCGGTCTCCCATTGTATTTGTCGGTTCCACTTTATCAACATATGCTACACGTCGCTATGTGAGCGCCTGCGAGGGCTCTAGTCTGAGCTCCAGGGCACAACAGAACATACATGTTCCTTAAGCAGATCGGTGAGTCCCACATTATCATCATAATCCCGATCGCAACCGACAAAGCAACGAGTCAGTGGCTAAATGGTAGAGCGTTCGACTCAAATACCAAAAGGTCGCGAGTTCGAATCCCAGCTGTTCCACAATTAGGATTGGGTACGACTAGCTAATGACGACTTTTAAGCCAGAAATGGCCATTCCGGTCTCCCTTGTCTTTGTCAGTTCCACATAATCAACATATGCTACACGTCGCCATGCGACCGTCTCCGAAGTCTATTTTCTGAGTTCCAGGACACAATGAAACATAAATGATCCTTAAGCAGATCGGTGAGCCACACACTATCATCATATTCCCGATCGCAACTGACGAAGCAACGAGCCGGTGGCTAAATTGTAGAGCGTTCGACTCAAATACCAAAAGGTCGCGAGTTCGAATCCCAGGTGTGCCACACTTGGGATTGGGTACGACTGGCTGATGACGGCTAATAAGCCAGAAATGGCCATTCCGGTCTCCCTTGTCTTTGTCGGTTCCACATTATCAACATATGCTACACGTCGCCATGCGACCGCCTCCGAAGGCTTTAGTCTGAGTTCCAGGGCACAACGGAACATAAATGTTCCTTAAGCAGATCGGTGAGCCACACACTATCATCATATTCCCGATCACAACCGACAAAACAACGAGCCCGTGGCTCAATGGTAGAGCGTTCGACTCAAATACCAAAGGTCGCGGGTTCGAATCCCAGGTGTTCCACACTTGGGATTGGGTATGACTGGCTGATGACGGCTAATAAGCCAGAAATGGCCATTCCGGTCTCCCTTGTCTTTGTCGGTTCCACATTATCAACATATGCTACACGTCGCTATGCGACTGCCTGTGAGTAATCTAGTCTGAGTTCCTGGGCACAACGGAACATACATGTTCCTTAAGCAGATCGGTGAGCCCCACACTATCATCATATTCCCGATCACAACCGACGAAAACAACGAGCCCGTGGCTCAATGGTAGAGCGTTCGACTCAAATACCAAAGGTCGCGGGTTCGAATCCCAGGTGTGCCACACTTGGGATTGGGTATGACTGGCTGATGACGGCTAATAAGCCAGAAATGGCCATTCCGGTCTCCCTTGTCTTTGTCGGTTCCATTTCATCATATGCTACACGTCGCTATGCGACCGCCTGCGAGAGCTCTAGTCTGAGCTCCAGGGCACAACGGAACATACATGTTCCTTAAGCAGATCGGTGAGCCCCACACTATCATCATATTCCCGATCACAACCGACAAAACAACGAGCCCGTGGCTCAATGGTAGAGCGTTTCGACTCAAATACCAAAGGTCGCGGGTTCGAATCCCAGGTGTGCCACACTTGGGATTGGGTATGACTGGCTGATGACGGCTAATAAGCCAGAAATGGCCATTCCGGTCTCCTTGTCTTTGTCGGTTCCATTTCCATCATATGCTACACGTCGCTATGCGACCGCCTGCGAGGGCTCTAGTCTGAGCTCCAGGGCACAACGGAACATACATGTTCCTTAAGCAGATCGGTGAGCCCCACACTATCATCATATTCCCGATCACAACCGACAAAACAACGAGCCCGTGGCTCAATGGTAGAGCGTTCGACTCAAATACCAAAGGTCGCGGGTTCGAATCCCAGGTGTGCCACACTTGGGATTGGGTATGACTGGCTGATGACGGCTAATAAGCCAGAAATGGCCATTCCGGTCTCCCTTGTCTTTGTCGGTTCCATTTCATCATATGCTACACGTCGCTATGCGACCGCCTGCGAGAGCTCTAGTCTGAGCTCCAGGGCACAACGGAACATACATGTTCCTTAAGCAGATCGGTGAGCCCCACACTATCATCATATTCCCGATCACAACCGACAAAACAACGAGCCCGTGGCTCAATGGTAGAGCGTTCGACTCAAATACCAAAGGTCGCGGGTTCGAATCCCAGGTGTGCCACACTTGGGATTGGGTATGACTGGCTGATGACGGCTAATAAGCCAGAAATGGCCATTCCGGTCTCCCTTGTCTTTGTCGGTTCCATTTCATCATATGCTACACGTCGCTATGCGACCGCCTGCGAGAGCTCTAGTCTGAGCTCCAGGGCACAACGGAACATACATGTTCCTTAAAGCAGATCGGTGAGCCCCACACTATCATCATATTCCCGATCACAACCGACAAAACAACGAGCCCGTGGCTCAATGGTAGAGCGTTCGACTCAAATACCAAAGGTCGCGGGTTCGAATCCCAGGTGTGCCACACTTGGGATTGGGTATGACTGGCTGATGACGGCTAATAAGCCAGAAATGGCCATTCCGGTCTCCCTTGTCTTTGTCGGTTCCATTTCATCATATGCTACACGTCGCTATGCGACCGCCTGCGAGAGCTCTAGTCTGAGCTCCAGGGCACAACGGAACATACATGTTCCTTAAGCAGATCGGTGAGCCCCACACTATCATCATATTCCCGATCACAACCGACAAAACAACGAGCCCGTGGCTCAATGGTAGAGCGTTCGACTCAAATACCAAAGGTCGCGGGTTCGAATCCCAGGTGTGCCACACTTGGGATTGGGTATGACTGGCTGATGACGGCTAATAAGCCAGAAATGGCCATTCCGGTCTCCCTTGTCTTTGTCGGTTCCATTTCATCATATGCTACACGTCGCTATGCGACCGCCTGCGAGAGCTCTAGTCTGAGCTCCAGGGCACAACGGAACATACATGTTCCTTAAGCAGATCGGTGAGCCCCACACTATCATCATATTCCCGATCACAACCGACAAAACAACGAGCCCGTGGCTCAATGGTAGAGCGTTTCGACTCAAATACCAAAGGTCGCGGGTTCGAATCCCAGGTGTGCCACACTTGGGATTGGGTATGACTGGCTGATGACGGCTAATAAGCCAGAAATGGCCATTCCGGTCTCCCTTGTCTTTGTCGGTTCCATTTCATCATATGCTACACGTCGCTATGCGACCGCCTGCGAGGGCTCTAGTCTGAGCTCCAGGGCACAACGGAACATACATGTTCCTTAAGCAGATCGGTGAGCCCCACACTATCATCATATTCCCGATCACAACCGACAAAACCAACGAGCCCGTGGCTCAATGGTAGAGCGTTCGACTCAAATACCAAAGGTCGCGGGTTCGAATCCCAGGTGTGCCACACTTGGGATTGGGTATGACTGGCTGATGACGGCTAATAAGCCAGAAATGGCCATTCCGGTCTCCCTTGTCTTTGTCGGTTCCATTTCATCATATGCTACACGTCGCTATGCGACCGCCTGCGAGGGCTCTAGTCTGAGCTCCAGGGCACAACGGAACATACATGTTCCTTAAGCAGATCGGTGAGCCCCACACTATCATCATATTCCCGATCACAACCGACAAAACAACGAGCCCGTGGCTCAATGGTAGAGCGTTCGACTCAAATACCAAAGGTCGCGGGTTCGAATCCCAGGTGTGCCACACTTGGGATTGGGTATGACTGGCTGATGACGGCTAATAAGCCAGAAATGGCCATTCCGGTCTCCCTTGTCTTTGTCGGTTCCATTTCATCATATGCTACACGTCGCTATGCGACCGCCTGCGAGGGCTCTAGTCTGAGCTCCAGGGCACAACGGAACATACATGTTCCTTAAGCAGATCGGTGAGCCCCACACTATCATCATATTCCCGATCACAACCGACAAAACAACGAGCCCGTGGCTCCAATGGTAGAGCGTTCGACTCAAATACCAAAGGTCGCGGGTTCGAATCCCAGGTGTGCCACACTTGGGATTGGGTATGACTGGCTGATGACGGCTAATAAGCCAGAAATGGCCATTCCGGTCTCCCTTGTCTTTGTCGGTTCCATTTCATCATATGCTACACGTCGCTATGCGACCGCCTGCGAGAGCTCTAGTCTGAGCTCCAGGGCACAACGGAACATACATGTTCCTTAAGCAGATCGGTGAGCCCCACACTATCATCATATTCCCGATCACAACCGACAAAAACAACGAGCCCGTGGCTCAATGGTAGAGCGTTCGACTCAAATACCAAAGGTCGCGGGTTCGAATCCCAGGTGTGCCACACTTGGGATTGGGTATGACTGGCTGATGACGGCTAATAAGCCAGAAATGGCCATTCCGGTCTCCCTTGTCTTTGTCGGTTCCATTTCATCATATGCTACACGTCGCTATGCGACCGCCTGCGAGAGCTCTAGTCTGAGCTCCAGGGCACAACGGAACATACATGTTCCTTAAGCAGATCGGTGAGCCCCACACTATCATCATATTCCCGATCACAACCGACAAAACAACGAGCCCGTGGCTCAATGGTAGAGCGTTCGACTCAAATACCAAAGGTCGCGGGTTCGAATCCCAGGTGTGCCACACTTGGGATTGGGTATGACTGGCTGATGACGGCTAATAAGCCAGAAATGGCCATTCCGGTCTCCCTTGTCTTTGTCGGTTCCATTTCATCATATGCTACACGTCGCTATGCGACCGCCTGCGAGAGCTCTAGTCTGAGCTCCAGGGCACAACGGAACATACATGTTCCTTAAGCAGATCGGTGAGCCCCACACTATCATCATATTCCCGATCACAACCGACAAAACAACGAGCCCGTGGCTCAATGGTAGAGCGTTCGACTCAAATACCAAAGGTCGCGGGTTCGAATCCCAGGTGTGCCACACTTGGGATTGGGTATGACTGGCTGATGACGGCTAATAAGCCAGAAATGGCCATTCCGGTCTCCCTTGTCTTTGTCGGTTCCATTTCATCATATGCTACACGTCGCTATGCGACCGCCTGCGAGAGCTCTAGTCTGAGCTCCAGGGCACAACGGAACATACATGTTCCTTAAGCAGATCGGTGAGCCCCACACTATCATCATATTCCCGATCACAACCGACAAAACAACGAGCCCGTGGCTCAATGGTAGAGCGTTCGACTCAAATACCAAAGGTCGCGGGTTCGAATCCCAGGTGTGCCACACTTGGGATTGGGTATGACTGGCTGATGACGGCTAATAAGCCAGAAATGGCCATTCCGGTCTCCCTTGTCTTTGTCGGTTCCATTTCATCATATGCTACACGTCGCTATGCGACCGCCTGCGAGAGCTCTAGTCTGAGCTCCAGGGCACAACGGAACATACATGTTCCTTAAGCAGATCGGTGAGCCCCACACTATCATCATATTCCCGATCACAACCGACAAAACAACGAGCCCGTGGCTCAATGGTAGAGCGTTCGACTCAAATACCAAAGGTCGCGGGTTCGAATCCCAGGTGTGCCACACTTGGGATTGGGTATGACTGGCTGATGACGGCTAATAAGCCAGAAATGGCCATTCCGGTCTCCCTTGTCTTTGTCGGTTCCATTTCATCATATGCTACACGTCGCTATGCGACCGCCTGCGAGAGCTCTAGTCTGAGCTCCAGGGCACAACGGAACATACATGTTCCTTAAGCAGATCGGTGAGCCCCACACTATCATCATATTCCCGATCACAACCGACAAAACAACGAGCCCGTGGCTCAATGGTAGAGCGTTCGACTCAAATACCAAAGGTCGCGGGTTCGAATCCCAGGTGTGCCACACTTGGGATTGGGTATGACTGGCTGATGACGGCTAATAAGCCAGAAATGGCCATTCCGGTCTCCCTTGTCTTTGTCGGTTCCATTTCATCATATGCTACACGTCGCTATGCGACCGCCTGCGAGAGCTCTAGTCTGAGCTCCAGGGCACAACGGAACATACATGTTCCTTAAGCAGATCGGTGAGCCCCACACTATCATCATATTCCCGATCACAACCGACAAAACAACGAGCCCGTGGCTCAATGGTAGAGCGTTCGACTCAAATACCAAAGGTCGCGGGTTCGAATCCCAGGTGTGCCACACTTGGGATTGGGTATGACTGGCTGATGACGGCTAATAAGCCAGAAATGGCCATTCCGGTCTCCCTTGTCTTTGTCGGTTCCATTTCATCATATGCTACACGTCGCTATGCGACCGCCTGCGAGGGCTCTAGTCTGAGCTCCAGGGCACAACGGAACATACATGTTCCTTAAGCAGATCGGTGAGCCCCACACTATCATCATATTCCCGATCACAACCGACAAAACAACGAGCCCGTGGCTCAATGGTAGAGCGTTCGACTCAAATACCAAAGGTCGCGGGTTCGAATCCCAGGTGTGCCACACTTGGGATTGGGTATGACTGGCTGATGACGGCTAATAAGCCAGAAATGGCCATTCCGGTCTCCCTTGTCTTTGTCGGTTCCATTTCATCATATGCTACACGTCGCTATGCGACCGCCTGCGAGAGCTCTAGTCTGAGCTCCAGGGCACAACGGAACATACATGTTCCTTAAGCAGATCGGTGAGCCCCACACTATCATCATATTCCCGATCACAACCGACAAAAACAACGAGCCCGTGGCTCAATGGTAGAGCGTTCGACTCAAATACCAAAGGTCGCGGGTTCGAATCCCAGGTGTGCCACACTTGGGATTGGGTATGACTGGCTGATGACGGCTAATAAGCCAGAAATGGCCATTCCGGTCTCCCTTGTCTTTGTCGGTTCCATTTCATCATATGCTACACGTCGCTATGCGACCGCCTGCGAGGGCTCTAGTCTGAGCTCCAGGGCACAACGGAACATACATGTTCCTTAAGCAGATCGGTGAGCCCCACACTATCATCATATTCCCGATCACAACCGACAAAACAACGAGCCCGTGGCTCAATGGTAGAGCGTTCGACTCAAATACCAAAGGTCGCGGGTTCGAATCCCAGGTGTGCCACACTTGGGATTGGGTATGACTGGCTGATGACGGCTAATAAGCCAGAAATGGCCATTCCGGTCTCCCTTGTCTTTGTCGGTTCCATTTCATCATATGCTACACGTCGCTATGCGACCGCCTGCGAGAGCTCTAGTCTGAGCTCCAGGGCACAACGGAACATACATGTTCCTTAAGCAGATCGGTGAGCCCCACACTATCATCATATTCCCGATCACAACCGACAAAACAACGAGCCCGTGGCTCAATGGTAGAGCGTTCGACTCAAATACCAAAGGTCGCGGGTTCGAATCCCAGGTGTGCCACACTTGGGATTGGGTATGACTGGCTGATGACGGCTAATAAGCCAGAAATGGCCATTCCGGTCTCCCTTGTCTTTGTCGGTTCCATTTCATCATATGCTACACGTCGCTATGCGACCGCCTGCGAGGGCTCTAGTCTGAGCTCCAGGGCACAACGGAACATACATGTTCCTTAAGCAGATCGGTGAGCCCCACACTATCATCATATTCCCGATCACAACCGACAAAACAACGAGCCCGTGGCTCAATGGTAGAGCGTTCGACTCAAATACCAAAGGTCGCGGGTTCGAATCCCAGGTGTGCCACACTTGGGATTGGGTATGACTGGCTGATGACGGCTAATAAGCCAGAAATGGCCATTCCGGTCTCCCTTGTCTTTGTCGGTTCCATTTCATCATATGCTACACGTCGCTATGCGACCGCCTGCGAGAGCTCTAGTCTGAGCTCCAGGGCACAACGGAACATACATGTTCCTTAAGCAGATCGGTGAGCCCCACACTATCATCATATTCCCGATCACAACCGACAAAAACAACGAGCCCGTGGCTCAATGGTAGAGCGTTCGACTCAAATACCAAAGGTCGCGGGTTCGAATCCCAGGTGTGCCACACTTGGGATTGGGTATGACTGGCTGATGACGGCTAATAAGCCAGAAATGGCCATTCCGGTCTCCCTTGTCTTTGTCGGTTCCATTTCATCATATGCTACACGTCGCTATGCGACCGCCTGCGAGGGCTCTAGTCTGAGCTCCAGGGCACAACGGAACATACATGTTCCTTAAGCAGATCGGTGAGCCCCACACTATCATCATATTCCCGATCACAACCGACAAAACAACGAGCCCGTGGCTCAATGGTAGAGCGTTCGACTCAAATACCAAAGGTCGCGGGTTCGAATCCCAGGTGTGCCACACTTGGGATTGGGTATGACTGGCTGATGACGGCTAATAAGCCAGAAATGGCCATTCCGGTCTCCCTTGTCTTTGTCGGTTCCATTTCATCATATGCTACACGTCGCTATGCGACCGCCTGCGAGAGCTCTAGTCTGAGCTCCAGGGCACAACGGAACATACATGTTCCTTAAGCAGATCGGTGAGCCCCACACTATCATCATATTCCCGATCACAACCGACAAAACAACGAGCCCGTGGCTCAATGGTAGAGCGTTCGACTCAAATACCAAAGGTCGCGGGTTCGAATCCCAGGTGTGCCACACTTGGGATTGGGTATGACTGGCTGATGACGGCTAATAAGCCAGAAATGGCCATTCCGGTCTCCCTTGTCTTTGTCGGTTCCATTTCATCATATGCTACACGTCGCTATGCGACCGCCTGCGAGAGCTCTAGTCTGAGCTCCAGGGCACAACGGAACATACATGTTCCTTAAGCAGATCGGTGAGCCCCACACTATCATCATATTCCCGATCACAACCGACAAAACAACGAGCCCGTGGCTCAATGGTAGAGCGTTCGACTCAAATACCAAAGGTCGCGGGTTCGAATCCCAGGTGTGCCACACTTGGGATTGGGTATGACTGGCTGATGACGGCTAATAAGCCAGAAATGGCCATTCCGGTCTCCCTTGTCTTTGTCGGTTCCATTTCATCATATGCTACACGTCGCTATGCGACCGCCTGCGAGAGCTCTAGTCTGAGCTCCAGGGCACAACGGAACATACATGTTCCTTAAGCAGATCGGTGAGCCCCACACTATCATCATATTCCCGATCACAACCGACAAAACAACGAGCCCGTGGCTCAATGGTAGAGCGTTCGACTCAAATACCAAAGGTCGCGGGTTCGAATCCCAGGTGTGCCACACTTGGGATTGGGTATGACTGGCTGATGACGGCTTATAAGCCAGAAATGGCCATTCCGGTCTCCCTTGTCTTTGTCGGTTCCATTTCATCATATGCTACACGTCGCTATGCGACCGCCTGCGAGAGCTCTAGTCTGAGCTCCAGGGCACAACGGAACATACATGTTCCTTAAGCAGATCGGTGAGCCCCACACTATCATCATATTCCCGATCACAACCGACAAAACAACGAGCCCGTGGCTCAATGGTAGAGCGTTCGACTCAAATACCAAAGGTCGCGGGTTCGAATCCCAGGTGTGCCACACTTGGGATTGGGTATGACTGGCTGATGACGGCTAATAAGCCAGAAATGGCCATTCCGGTCTCCCTTGTCTTTGTCGGTTCCATTTCATCATATGCTACACGTCGCTATGCGACCGCCTGCGAGAGCTCTAGTCTGAGCTCCAGGGCACAACGGAACATACATGTTCCTTAAGCAGATCGGTGAGCCCCACACTATCATCATATTCCCGATCACAACCGACAAAACAACGAGCCCGTGGCTCAATGGTAGAGCGTTCGACTCAAATACCAAAGGTCGCGGGTTCGAATCCCAGGTGTGCCACACTTGGGATTGGGTATGACTGGCTGATGACGGCTAATAAGCCAGAAATGGCCATTCCGGTCTCCCTTGTCTTTGTCGGTTCCATTTCATCATATGCTACACGTCGCTATGCGACCGCCTGCGAGAGCTCTAGTCTGAGCTCCAGGGCACAACGGAACATACATGTTCCTTAAGCAGATCGGTGAGCCCCACACTATCATCATATTCCCGATCACAACCGACAAAACAACGAGCCCGTGGCTCAATGGTAGAGCGTTCGACTCAAATACCAAAGGTCGCGGGTTCGAATCCCAGGTGTGCCACACTTGGGATTGGGTATGACTGGCTGATGACGGCTAATAAGCCAGAAATGGCCATTCCGGTCTCCCTTGTCTTTGTCGGTTCCATTTCATCATATGCTACACGTCGCTATGCGACCGCCTGCGAGGGCTCTAGTCTGAGCTCCAGGGCACAACGGAACATACATGTTCCTTAAGCAGATCGGTGAGCCCCACACTATCATCATATTCCCGATCACAACCGACAAAACAACGAGCCCGTGGCTCAATGGTAGAGCGTTCGACTCAAATACCAAAGGTCGCGGGTTCGAATCCCAGGTGTGCCACACTTGGGATTGGGTATGACTGGCTGATGACGGCTAATAAGCCAGAAATGGCCATTCCGGTCTCCCTTGTCTTTGTCGGTTCCATTTCATCATATGCTACACGTCGCTATGCGACCGCCTGCGAGGGCTCTAGTCTGAGCTCCAGGGCACAACGGAACATACATGTTCCTTAAGCAGATCGGTGAGCCCCACACTATCATCATATTCCCGATCACAACCGACAAAACAACGAGCCCGTGGCTCAATGGTAGAGCGTTCGACTCAAATACCAAAGGTCGCGGGTTCGAATCCCAGGTGTGCCACACTTGGGATTGGGTATGACTGGCTGATGACGGCTAATAAGCCAGAAATGGCCATTCCGGTCTCCCTTGTCTTTGTCGGTTCCATTTCATCATATGCTACACGTCGCTATGCGACCGCCTGCGAGAGCTCTAGTCTGAGCTCCAGGGCACAACGGAACATACATGTTCCTTAAGCAGATCGGTGAGCCCCACACTATCATCATATTCCCGATCACAACCGACAAAAACAACGAGCCCGTGGCTCAATGGTAGAGCGTTCGACTCAAATACCAAAGGTCGCGGGTTCGAATCCCAGGTGTGCCACACTTGGGATTGGGTATGACTGGCTGATGACGGCTAATAAGCCAGAAATGGCCATTCCGGTCTCCCTTGTCTTTGTCGGTTCCATTTCATCATATGCTACACGTCGCTATGCGACCGCCTGCGAGGAGCTCTAGTCTGAGCTCCAGGGCACAACGGAACATACATGTTCCTTAAGCAGATCGGTGAGCCCCACACTATCATCATATTCCCGATCACAACCGACAAAACAACGAGCCCGTGGCTCAATGGTAGAGCGTTCGACTCAAATACCAAAGGTCGCGGGTTCGAATCCCAGGTGTGCCACACTTGGGATTGGGTATGACTGGCTGATGACGGCTAATAAGCCAGAAATGGCCATTCCGGTCTCCCTTGTCTTTGTCGGTTCCATTTCATCATATGCTACACGTCGCTATGCGACCGCCTGCGAGAGCTCTAGTCTGAGCTCCAGGGCACAACGGAACATACATGTTCCTTAAGCAGATCGGTGAGCCCCACACTATCATCATATTCCCGATCACAACCGACAAAACAACGAGCCCGTGGCTCAATGGTAGAGCGTTCGACTCAAATACCAAAGGTCGCGGGTTCGAATCCCAGGTGTGCCACACTTGGGATTGGGTATGACTGGCTGATGACGGCTAATAAGCCAGAAATGGCCATTCCGGTCTCCCTTGTCTTTGTCGGTTCCATTTCATCATATGCTACACGTCGCTATGCGACCGCCTGCGAGAGCTCTAGTCTGAGCTCCAGGGCACAACGGAACATACATGTTCCTTAAGCAGATCGGTGAGCCCCACACTATCATCATATTCCCGATCACAACCGACAAAACAACGAGCCCGTGGCTCAATGGTAGAGCGTTCGACTCAAATACCAAAAGGTCGCGGGTTCGAATCCCAGGTGTGCCACACTTGGGATTGGGTATGACTGGCTGATGACGGCTAATAAGCCAGAAATGGCCATTCCGGTCTCCCTTGTCTTTGTCGGTTCCATTTCATCATATGCTACACGTCGCTATGCGACCGCCTGCGAGAGCTCTAGTCTGAGCTCCAGGGCACAACGGAACATACATGTTCCTTAAGCAGATCGGTGAGCCCCACACTATCATCATATTCCCGATCACAACCGACAAAACAACGAGCCCGTGGCTCAATGGTAGAGCGTTCGACTCAAATACCAAAGGTCGCGGGTTCGAATCCCAGGTGTGCCACACTTGGGATTGGGTATGACTGGCTGATGACGGCTAATAAGCCAGAAATGGCCATTCCGGTCTCCCTTGTCTTTGTCGGTTCCATTTCATCATATGCTACACGTCGCTATGCGACCGCCTGCGAGAGCTCTAGTCTGAGCTCCAGGGCACAACGGAACATACATGTTCCTTAAGCAGATCGGTGAGCCCCACACTATCATCATATTCCCGATCACAACCGACAAAACAACGAGCCCGTGGCTCAATGGTAGAGCGTTCGACTCAAATACCAAAGGTCGCGGGTTCGAATCCCAGGTGTGCCACACTTGGGATTGGGTATGACTGGCTGATGACGGCTAATAAGCCAGAAATGGCCATTCCGGTCTCCCTTGTCTTTGTCGGTTCCATTTCATCATATGCTACACGTCGCTATGCGACCGCCTGCGAGAGCTCTAGTCTGAGCTCCAGGGCACAACGGAACATACATGTTCCTTAAGCAGATCGGTGAGCCCCACACTATCATCATATTCCCGATCACAACCGACAAAACAACGAGCCCGTGGCTCAATGGTAGAGCGTTCGACTCAAATACCAAAGGTCGCGGGTTCGAATCCCAGGTGTGCCACACTTGGGATTGGGTATGACTGGCTGATGACGGCTAATAAGCCAGAAATGGCCATTCCGGTCTCCCTTGTCTTTGTCGGTTCCATTTCATCATATGCTACACGTCGCTATGCGACCGCCTGCGAGAGCTCTAGTCTGAGCTCCAGGGCACAACGGAACATACATGTTCCTTAAGCAGATCGGTGAGCCCCACACTATCATCATATTCCCGATCACAACCGACAAAACAACGAGCCCGTGGCTCAATGGTAGAGCGTTCGACTCAAATACCAAAGGTCGCGGGTTCGAATCCCAGGTGTGCCACACTTGGGATTGGGTATGACTGGCTGATGACGGCTAATAAGCCAGAAATGGCCATTCCGGTCTCCCTTGTCTTTGTCGGTTCCATTTCATCATATGCTACACGTCGCTATGCGACCGCCTGCGAGAGCTCTAGTCTGAGCTCCAGGGCACAACGGAACATACATGTTCCTTAAGCAGATCGGTGAGCCCCACACTATCATCATATTCCCGATCACAACCGACAAAACAACGAGCCCGTGGCTCAATGGTAGAGCGTTCGACTCAAATACCAAAGGTCGCGGGTTCGAATCCCAGGTGTGCCACACTTGGGATTGGGTATGACTGGCTGATGACGGCTAATAAGCCAGAAATGGCCATTCCGGTCTCCCTTGTCTTTGTCGGTTCCATTTCATCATATGCTACACGTCGCTATGCGACCGCCTGCGAGAGCTCTAGTCTGAGCTCCAGGGCACAACGGAACATACATGTTCCTTAAGCAGATCGGTGAGCCCCACACTATCATCATATTCCCGATCACAACCGACAAAACAACGAGCCCGTGGCTCAATGGTAGAGCGTTCGACTCAAATACCAAAGGTCGCGGGTTCGAATCCCAGGTGTGCCACACTTGGGATTGGGTATGACTGGCTGATGACGGCTAATAAGCCAGAAATGGCCATTCCGGTCTCCCTTGTCTTTGTCGGTTCCATTTCATCATATGCTACACGTCGCTATGCGACCGCCTGCGAGAGCTCTAGTCTGAGCTCCAGGGCACAACGGAACATACATGTTCCTTAAGCAGATCGGTGAGCCCCACACTATCATCATATTCCCGATCACAACCGACAAAACAACGAGCCCGTGGCTCAATGGTAGAGCGTTCGACTCAAATACCAAAGGTCGCGGGTTCGAATCCCAGGTGTGCCACACTTGGGATTGGGTATGACTGGCTGATGACGGCTAATAAGCCAGAAATGGCCATTCCGGTCTCCCTTGTCTTTGTCGGTTCCATTTCATCATATGCTACACGTCGCTATGCGACCGCCTGCGAGAGCTCTAGTCTGAGCTCAGGGCACAACGGAACATACATGTTCCTTAAGCAGATCGGTGAGCCCCACACTATCATCATATTCCCGATCACAACCGACAAAAACAACGAGCCCGTGGCTCAATGGTAGAGCGTTCGACTCAAATACCAAAGGTCGCGGGTTCGAATCCCAGGTGTGCCACACTTGGGATTGGGTATGACTGGCTGATGACGGCTAATAAGCCAGAAATGGCCATTCCGGTCTCCCTTGTCTTTGTCGGTTCCATTTCATCATATGCTACACGTCGCTATGCGACCGCCTGCGAGAGCTCTAGTCTGAGCTCCAGGGCACAACGGAACATACATGTTCCTTAAGCAGATCGGTGAGCCCCACACTATCATCATATTCCCGATCACAACCGACAAAACAACGAGCCCGTGGCTCAATGGTAGAGCGTTCGACTCAAATACCAAAAGGTCGCGGGTTCGAATCCCAGGTGTGCCACACTTGGGATTGGGTATGACTGGCTGATGACGGCTAATAAGCCAGAAATGGCCATTCCGGTCTCCCTTGTCTTTGTCGGTTCCATTTCATCATATGCTACACGTCGCTATGCGACCGCCTGCGAGAGCTCTAGTCTGAGCTCCAGGGCACAACGGAACATACATGTTCCTTAAGCAGATCGGTGAGCCCCACACTATCATCATATTCCCGATCACAACCGACAAAACAACGAGCCCGTGGCTCAATGGTAGAGCGTTCGACTCAAATACCAAAGGTCGCGGGTTCGAATCCCAGGTGTGCCACACTTGGGATTGGGTATGACTGGCTGATGACGGCTAATAAGCCAGAAATGGCCATTCCGGTCTCCCTTGTCTTTGTCGGTTCCATTTCATCATATGCTACACGTCGCTATGCGACCGCCTGCGAGAGCTCTAGTCTGAGCTCCAGGGCACAACGGAACATACATGTTCCTTAAGCAGATCGGTGAGCCCCACACTATCATCATATTCCCGATCACAACCGACAAAACAACGAGCCCGTGGCTCAATGGTAGAGCGTTCGACTCAAATACCAAAGGTCGCGGGTTCGAATCCCAGGTGTGCCACACTTGGGATTGGGTATGACTGGCTGATGACGGCTAATAAGCCAGAAATGGCCATTCCGGTCTCCCTTGTCTTTGTCGGTTCCATTTCATCATATGCTACACGTCGCTATGCGACCGCCTGCGAGGGCTCTAGTCTGAGCTCCAGGGCACAACGGAACATACATGTTCCTTAAGCAGATCGGTGAGCCCCACACTATCATCATATTCCCGATCACAACCGACAAAACAACGAGCCCGTGGCTCAATGGTAGAGCGTTCGACTCAAATACCAAAGGTCGCGGGTTCGAATCCCAGGTGTGCCACACTTGGGATTGGGTATGACTGGCTGATGACGGCTAATAAGCCAGAAATGGCCATTCCGGTCTCCCTTGTCTTTGTCGGTTCCATTTCATCATATGCTACACGTCGCTATGCGACCGCCTGCGAGAGCTCTAGTCTGAGCTCCAGGGCACAACGGAACATACATGTTCCTTAAGCAGATCGGTGAGCCCCACACTATCATCATATTCCCGATCACAACCGACAAAACAACGAGCCCGTGGCTCAATGGTAGAGCGTTCGACTCAAATACCAAAGGTCGCGGGTTCGAATCCCAGGTGTGCCACACTTGGGATTGGGTATGACTGGCTGATGACGGCTAATAAGCCAGAAATGGCCATTCCGGTCTCCCTTGTCTTTGTCGGTTCCATTTCATCATATGCTACACGTCGCTATGCGACCGCCTGCGAGAGCTCTAGTCTGAGCTCCAGGGCACAACGGAACATACATGTTCCTTAAGCAGATCGGTGAGCCCCACACTATCATCATATTCCCGATCACAACCGACAAAACAACGAGCCCGTGGCTCAATGGTAGAGCGTTCGACTCAAATACCAAAGGTCGCGGGTTCGAATCCCAGGTGTGCCACACTTGGGATTGGGTATGACTGGCTGATGACGGCTAATAAGCCAGAAATGGCCATTCCGGTCTCCCTTGTCTTTGTCGGTTCCATTTCATCATATGCTACACGTCGCTATGCGACCGCCTGCGAGAGCTCTAGTCTGAGCTCAGGGCACAACGGAACATACATGTTCCTTAAGCAGATCGGTGAGCCCCACACTATCATCATATTCCCGATCACAACCGACAAAACAACGAGCCCGTGGCTCAATGGTAGAGCGTTCGACTCAAATACCAAAGGTCGCGGGTTCGAATCCCAGGTGTGCCACACTTGGGATTGGGTATGACTGGCTGATGACGGCTAATAAGCCAGAAATGGCCATTCCGGTCTCCCTTGTCTTTGTCGGTTCCATTTCATCATATGCTACACGTCGCTGTGCGACCGCCTGCGAGAGCTCTAGTCTGAGCTCCAGGGCACAACGGAACATACATGTTCCTTAAGCAGATCGGTGAGCCCCACACTATCATCATATTCCCGATCACAACCGACAAAACAACGAGCCCGTGGCTCAATGGTAGAGCGTTCGACTCAAATACCAAAGGTCGCGGGTTCGAATCCCAGGTGTGCCACACTTGGGATTGGGTATGACTGGCTGATGACGGCTAATAAGCCAGAAATGGCCATTCCGGTCTCCCTTGTCTTTGTCGGTTCCATTTCATCATATGCTACACGTCGCTATGCGACCGCCTGCGAGAGCTCTAGTCTGAGCTCCAGGGCACAACGGAACATACATGTTCCTTAAGCAGATCGGTGAGCCCCACACTATCATCATATTCCCGATCACAACCGACAAAACAACGAGCCCGTGGCTCAATGGTAGAGCGTTCGACTCAAATACCAAAGGTCGCGGGTTCGAATCCCAGGTGTGCCACACTTGGGATTGGGTATGACTGGCTGATGACGGCTAATAAGCCAGAAATGGCCATTCCGGTCTCCCTTGTCTTTGTCGGTTCCATTCATCATATGCTACACGTCGCTATGCGACCGCCTGCGAGAGCTCTAGTCTGAGCTCCAGGGCACAACGGAACATACATGTTCCTTAAGCAGATCGGTGAGCCCCACACTATCATCATATTCCCGATCACAACCGACAAAACAACGAGCCCGTGGCTCAATGGTAGAGCGTTCGACTCAAATACCAAAGGTCGCGGGTTCGAATCCCAGGTGTGCCACACTTGGGATTGGGTATGACTGGCTGATGACGGCTAATAAGCCAGAAATGGCCATTCCGGTCTCCCTTGTCTTTGTCGGTTCCATTTCATCATATGCTACACGTCGCTATGCGACCGCCTGCGAGAGCTCTAGTCTGAGCTCCAGGGCACAACGGAACATACATGTTCCTTAAGCAGATCGGTGAGCCCCACACTATCATCATATTCCCGATCACAACCGACAAAACAACGAGCCCGTGGCTCAATGGTAGAGCGTTCGACTCAAATACCAAAGGTCATGGGTTCGAATCCCAGGTGTGCCACACTTGGGATTGGGTATGACTGGCTGATGACGGCTAATAAGCCAGAAAATGGCCATTCCGGTCTCCCTTGTCTTTGTCGGTTCCATTTCATCATATGCTACACGTCGCTATGCGACCGCCTGTGAGGGCTCTAGTCTGAGCTCCAGGGCACAACGGAACATACATGTTCCTTAAGCAGATCGGTGAGCCCCACACTGTCATCATTATTCCGATCACAACCGAAGGAAGAACGAGCCCGTGGCTCAATGGTAGAGCGTTCGACTCAAATACCAAAGGTCGCGGGTTCCAACCGCAGGTGTGCCACACTTGGGATTGAGTATGACTGGCTGATGATGGCTAATAAGCCAGAAATGGCCATTCCGGTCTCCCTTGTCTTTGTCGGTTCCATTTCATCATATGCTACACGTCGCTATGCGACCGCCTGCAGGAGCTCTAGTCTGAGCTCCAGGGCACAACGGAACATACATGTTCCTTAAGCAGATCGGTGAGCCCCACACTATCATCATATTCCGATCACAACCGACAAAACAACGAGCCCGTGGCTCAATGGTAGAGCGTTCGACTCAAATACCAAAGGTCGCGGGTTCGAATCCCAGGTGTGCCACACTTGGGATTGGGTATGACTGGCTGATGACGGCTAATAAGCCAGAAATGGCCATTCCGGTCTCCCTTGTCTTTGTCGGTTCCATTTCATCATATGCTACACGTCGCTATGCGACCGCCTGCGAGAGCTCTAGTCTGAGCTCCAGGGCACAACGGAACATACATGTTCCTTAAGCAGATCGGTGAGCCCCACACTATCATCATATTCCCGATCACAACCGACAAAACGAGCCCGTGGCTCAATGGTAGAGCGTTCGACTCAAATACCAAAGGTCGCGGGTTCGAATCCCAGGTGTGCCACACTTGGGATTGGGTATGACTGGATGCCGATGGCTAATAAGCCAAAAATGGCCATTCCGGTCTCCCTTGTCTTTGTCGGTTCCATTTCATCATATGCTACGTCGCTATGCGACCGCCTGCATGAGCTCTAGTCTGAGCTCCAGGGCACAACGGAACATACATGTTCCTTAAGCAGATCGGTGAGCCCCACACTATCATCATATTCCCGATCACAACCGACAAAACAACGAGCCCGTGGCTCAATGGTAGAGCGTTCGACTCAAAATACCAAAGGTCGCGGGTTCGAATCCCAGGTGTGCCACACTTGGGATTGGGTATGACTGGCTGATGACGGCTAATAAGCCAGAAATGGCCATTCCGGTCTCCCTTGTCTTTGTCGGTTCCATTTCATCATATGCTACACGTCGCTATGCGACCGCCTGCGAGAGCTCTAGTCTGAGCTCCAGGGCACAACGGAACATACATGTTCCTTAAGCAGATCGGTGAGCCCCACACTATCATCATATTCCCGGATCACAACCGACAAAACAACGAGCCCGTGGCTCAATGGTAGAGCATTCGACTCAAAATACCATGTCGCGGGTTTCGAATCCCAAGTTTGCCACACTTGGGATTGAGTATGACTGATGCCGACGGCTAATAAGCCAAAAATGGCCGTTCCGGTCTCCCTTGTCTTTGTCGGTTCCATTTCATCATATGCTACACGTCGCTATGCGACCGCCTGCGAGAGCTCTAGTCTGAGCTCCAGGGCACAACGGAACATACATGTTCCTTAAGCAGATCGGTGAGCCCCACACTATCATCATATTCCCGATCACAACCGACAAAACAACGAGTCCGTGGCTCAATGGTAGAGCGTTCGACTCAAAATAACAAAGGTCGCGGGTTCGAATCCCAGGTATGCCACACTCGGGATTTGGGTATGACTGGCTGATGACGGCTAATAAGCCAGAAATGGCCATTTCGGTCTCCCATTGTCTTTGTCGGTTCCATTTCATCATATGCTACACGTCGTTTTGTGACCACCTGCGAGAGTTCTAGTCTGAGCTTCAGGGCACAACGGAACATGCATGTCCCTTAAGCAGATCTGTGAGCCTCACACTATCATCATATTCCCGATCACAACCGACAAAAAGAAAGAGACCGTGGCTCAATATTAGAGCGTTCGACTCAAATACCAAAAGTCTCGGGCTTCGAATCTCAGCTGTGCCAAACTTGGGATTGGGTATGACTGGATGCCGACGGCTAATAAGCCAGAAATGGCCATTCCGGTCTCCCTTTTCTTTGCCGGTTCCATTTCACGATATGCTTAACGTCACTATGCGACCACCTGCAAGAGCTCTTGTCTGAGCTCCAGGGCCCAACGGAACATATGTGTTCCTTAAGCAGATCAGTGAGCCCCACACTAACATCATATTTCCCGATCACAACCGATAAAACGAACGAGCCCATGGCTCAAAGGTAGAGCGTTTGACTAAAATACCAAACGTCCCGGGTTCGAAACGCAGGTGTGCCACACTTGGGATTGGGTATGACTGGCTGATGACGGCTAATAAGCCAGAAATGACCATTCCGGTCTCCCTTGTCTTTGTCAGTTCCATTTCATCATATGCTACACGTCGCTATGCGACCGCCTGCGAGAGCTCTAGTCTGAGCTCCAGGGCACAACGGAACATACATGTTCCTTAAGCAGATCGGTGAGCCCCACACTATCATCATATTCCCGATCACAACCGACAAAAGAACGAGTCCATGGCTCAATGGTAGAATGTTTGACTAAAATAACAAAGGTCGCGGGTTCGAATCCCAGGTGCGCCACACTTTGGATTGGGTTTGACTGGCTGATGAAGGCTAATAAGCCAGAAATGGCCATTCCGTTCTCCCTTGTCTTTGTCGGTTCTATTTCATCATATGCTACACGTCGCTATGCGACTGCATACGAGAGCTCTAGTCTGAGCTTCAGGGCACAACGGAACATACATGTTCCTTAAGCAGATCCGTGAGCCCCACACTTTCATAATATTCCCGATCAAAACCGACAAAAGAACGAGCCCATGGCTCAATGGTAGAGCGTTTGACTAAAATACCAAATTACGCGGGTTCGAATCTCAGGTGTGCCAAACTTTGGATTGGGTTTGACTGGCTGATGATGGCTAATAAGCCTGAAATGGCAGTCGTAGTAGCAGTAGTATTAGTAGTAATATACACAGTGGAAGTAGTAGTTACAGTAGTAGTAGTTGAGGTAGAAGTGGTTATAGCAGGAGTAGTAGTAGTAGTAGTAGCCGCAGTTGTAGTAATAGTTGTTCCAGTTTTAGTATTAGTATGATAGAGAGATTGGTTGCAATAGTAGTAGCATTAACAGCTTCGGTTGAAGCATGCAGTCGTGAACGCAGTAGTTGAGGTCGTAGCAGTTGTAGTAGTAGTAGTATAAGTGCAATATAAGTAGACCTAGTAATGTTGTAAGACAAGTAATAGTTGTAGAATTATTAGCAGTGGTAGGAGATGTACTGACTTAGAAGTTGTACTAACAGTAGTAGCAGTAATAATAGGGTTAGTGGCAGTTGTATTAGTAGTAACAGTAAGTGGCAGTACTGGTGGGAGTCATAGTCGTAGTATTAGTAGTAGTAGCGGAAGTAATGGTAGTAGTTGTATTATTAAAAGTATTAGTAGAAGTTGTATTAGTAGTAGTAGTAGTAATAGTAGTACAAGTAGTAATGGTAGCATTAGTAGTGGTAGTTGTAGTAGTGGTGAAGTAGGAGATGTACCTGTTGTAGTATTAGTAGTTGTAGTAGAAGTAGTAAATGCAGTGGCAGTAGTAGTAGTAGTAGTAATAGTAGAAGTAGTTGTATTAGTATTCGTAGTAGTATTAGTTGTGGTAGTAGTAGTAGTAGCAATGTTAGTAGTAGTAGTAGTAGTTGTAGTAGTAGTAGTAATAGTAGTAGCATTATTAGTAGTAGTTAAGGTAGTAGTAGTAGTAATAGTAGTACAAGTAGTAATGGTAGCATTAGTAGTGGTAGTTTAGTAGTAGTGGTGAAGTAGGAGATGTACCTGTTGTAGTATTAGTAGTTGTAGTAGAAGTAGTAAAATGCAGTGGCAGTAGTAGTAGTAGTAATAGTAGAAGTAGTTGTATTAGTATTCGTAGTAGTATTAGTTGTGGTAGTAGTAGTAGTAGCAATGTTAGTAGTAGTAGTAGCAGTAGTAGTAGTAGTAGTAGTAGTAGTAATAGTAGTAGCATTATTAGTCGTAGTTAAGGTAGTAGTAGTAGTAGTAGTAGTAAAAGTAGTATTAGTAGTAGTAGTAGTAGTAGTAGTAGAAGTAGTAGTAGTAGTAGTATTAGACCTGGTCATAGAAGTCGTAGTAGTAGTAGTATCAGTAATAGTAGTAGTAGTAGTAGTAGTGGTAGTAGTAGTATTAGTATTTATATTGAGTACAGAGTGGTAGTGGAAAAGTGATAGCATATGTTTAGTGGTTTGTATTATTAGTAGTAGTAGTGGTAGTACTAGCAGTTGTAGTAATGAGTATCAGTAGGAGGTAGTACAAGTAGTTATAGTGAGTAGTGGTTGTGAAAGTAGTTTAGTAGTAGTGTTTGTAGCGATAGTGTAGTGGGTGGAAATTGGTGGAGTAGTAGTAGATAGTAGTAGTAGTAGTAGTAGTAGTAGTAGTATTAGTAGTAGTAGAAATAGTAGTACAAATTAGAGTGATCGATCATAGTAGTAGTAGTAGTATTAGTAGTAGTAGTAGTGAAGTATTAGTGGTAGAAGTGAGTGAGTAGAAGAAGTAATAGTAGGGGTAGTTGTAGTAGTGAGGTAGTACTGATTGTGAGTAGAAGTATTAGTAGTAGTAGTATTATTATTAGCCGTAGTAGTGGAGTAGTGGGTCGTAGATCGTGAGTAGAAGTAGTAGTAATGGTGGTAGCATTAGTTGTTTTACTAGTCATGGTAGTAGTATAAAAGGTTATTGGTAGTGCTATAAAGTAGTATGGTATTGTCATGAGTAGAAATTTTAGTAGTAATATTATTAGTAGTAGTATAAAATGAGTATGAGTAGTAGTAGTTGTGTACTGGTGAGTAGTAGTGGTTGTAGTAATAAAAGTAGTATTGTTAATTGATAGTAGTTGTAGTAAGTAGTAGTAGCAGATCTAGTAATCAGTAAAATGTAGTAGTAGTAGTAGTAAAGTAGTTGCTATATTAGTGATGGAACTAGAGTAGTAATGTATATTATATAGTTAGTACAAGTTGTGGAGTGGATGCATTAATTAGAGGTAGTGGTAGTAATAATAGATGTGAGTATTATTTGGGGAATTGAAGTAGAAATGATAATTTTAGTATAAAGAAATGGTAAGTAGTAGTTGTGAGTGATGGATGTAGTAAGTAGTATTAGTAGTAGTGGTGGTAGAGACTCGTGAAGTAGTAGTAGTAGTGAGTAGTAGTAGTAGTAGTAGTAGTAGTAGTATTGTAGTATTAGAAGTAGTGTAGTGCCATGTAGTAGCAGTGGTAGTAGTAGTAGTAGTATAGTAGTAGGAGTAAGATGTAGTAGTAGTTGTTGTAGTAGTAGTATTAGTAGTTGTATTCATAGTAGTAGTAGTAGTAGAGAAGCAGTAATAGTAGTAAGTAGTAATAGTGATAGTTGGGTTACGTATAAAGTAGTAGGTGGTAGAATTGTAGTAGAAGTATAGTTGTAGTTGTGCAGTAGTTGTAGTAGTAGTAGAAGTAGTAGTAGTAGTAGTTGTAGTAGTAGTTAGTAGTAGAAGTAGTAGTAGTAGATTTGTGAGTCGTAGTTGTAGTCGTAGTATTATTAGGTATTCGTAGTTGTATTAGAAGTAGTAATAGTAGTAGTTCTAGCAGTAGTTGTTGTTATAGTAGTGGTATTAGTTGTGGAAGTAGTAGTATTAATGGTAGTAGTAGTAGTAGTAGTATTAGTAGCGAGTAGTAGCAGTAGTAGTTGTGTAGTAGTAATGGTAGTAGTTTTAAGTAGTATTTGTAGTAGTCATAAAAAGAGTGTTATTAGTTGTATTAGTAGTATTATTAGTTGTCGTAGTAGTAGTTGTAGAAGTTACAGTAGTATTATTAGTAGTAGTATTGTTAGTAGTAGTTGTAGTAGGTGTAGTAGAAGTAGTGGTTGTTTTAGTTGTAGTAGTAGTCGCAGTAGTAGTAGTAGTTATACTAGTAGTAGTAGTATTAGTAGGAGTTGATTTTTATTAGTTGTAATTGTAGTAGTAGTATTATTGAAATTTTCGTAGTAGTAGTAGAAGTAGTAATAATAGTATTAGTTGTAGTAGTAGTGGTATTAGTTGTAGAAGTAGTAGTATTAATGGTAGTTGTAGTAGTATTAGTAGCAATAGTAGTAGTTGTAAGTAGTAGTAATGGCAGTAGTTTTAGTAGTATTAGTAGTAGTCATAATAGGAGTGCTATCAGTTGTATTAGTAGTATTATTAGTTGTCGTTGTAGTAGTGGTAGAAGTGTATAGTAGTATTATTAGTAGTAGTTTTGCTTGTCGTAGTATGTAGTAGTGATCGTAGAAGAAGTAGTAGTAATGGTAATAGTAATAGTATTAGCAGTGGTAGTAGTAGCAGTAGCTTACTAGGGATAGTCGTAGCGGAGCACGCAGTAGTCGTAGTGTTAATAGTCAGTAAGTTTTTAGTAGTTATACTAGTACAAGTAGTAGACGTCGGTTCTAGCGTAGTACTAGAAGTGGACGCTGTTGTACTAGTGGTAGAGGTTTTCGTAGTTGTGATCGTACTAGGAGTGACAGGAGTGGTTGTAGTTGTAGTAGTCGTAGTAAAACGTACTAATGAGTATAAGTTGTAGTCGAGATTTATAGTATTAGTTGTATTAGTAATACTAGAGTAGTAGTACTTGTGCTAATAGATGCAGTTTTAATAGTAGAAGTAGTAGTAGTGGAAGTAGTTGCTGGTAGCATTAGAAGGAGTAGTAAAACGCCGCAGTCGTAGTGGTTAGAAGTAGTAGTATTTGGACGCAGTAGTAGTAGGAGTAATAATAGTTATAGTCACGTATTGGTTTGTAGCAGTGGTAGTATTAGTAATAGTGGCACTAGTAGTTGTGGTAGTATTACTTACAGTATAAGTGGTAGTTTTTTCTTTTGTAGTATTTGTGGTAGTAGTGGCAGTGGTAATGGCAGTTTTTGCGGTAGTAGTAGTAGTAGTGGTAGTAGTAGTATTATTAGAAATTGTGCCTTTGATTTTTCTTAATTCCTGCTCAGTTTACAAACCGGTCTCTTCCCCCTCCTTATTGTCCTTAGCCTTGTTGCAAACCAAAACGCTGCTACTCACGATTTTTAGGTTCTAGGCTTAACCGCTGTCTGTTGCATTTTTACTCTCCTTCTTACGTAGATACTTTCTTCGCGATTATGCTTGGCTACGTTAAAGGGCAAGCTAGTTCCTTCTCCGCAACTAGCTATGGCATTCTTACTTTGGTTCGCTTTTCATTTCTTTCAAAAATTCATTGACTTACGTTATTTCCCCGACGTTAGGCCTTGATTTCGCCCTACCGCGCAATTCGTACCGATGACGTCGTTAGGACTACATAATTCTATGCATTACTGTCGGTCAGTATGGGTTGCTTTATTCGTCTTTCCCCCTTTTTCCCCATCCTTAAGTAATCCTGCACCTCATCTTATCTGTTACCTTGATTGCGCCAATCAGTTTTTCTAATTTTTAAATCTTAATAAATTCCGGCAAGTTATTAAACTCGTCTTTCCTCGCACCGCGTAATGATTCGGTAGAGGAACAATGATACAGTTTTTGTTAATTATTTATTCAAAAATCATCACAGCTGTTTTTCACATGAGGGTAATTTCAGACGGTGGATCGATACCTTCTGGGTGTGCATTTTTGCTTCTTTGTTGATTCCCGCTACCATTACACGATATAAACATGGGTTTTAATCCCATATTAACAAACTTACCTTAGTTGCGCTTCTGCTTCTTGCATTTCGTTTCCTTCTGGGAGGCTTAGTTAGCAATCTCATTTGTCAGCTTCTATTTAAATTCCTTCAATTACAGCGCGTTACATAAGCCTTCTTCCTATTGGCTCCCTTTTCATTTTGTTCAGTTTGGTTTTCATTTTCGGCCAATGGGGATCGTACAGTTCACCCGTGCTTTTGCATTGGATGCAACATTTTATTTCTAATTTACGCTGGTTATTTTCACCTCATTCAAACTTAATTCCTTTTTATAAAATTTGCACATTTAACTTCTTTCGCCATTTTGGTTAGTGTTTCTTTTATCGTTCTGCCCCACCCATAAAACCCCTATTACCACGGTTCCCGTAAGACAGGCTCTTGGGTTTATGTATTAATTTTGGGACCCGCTTATTGTGCCTCCACCTGCTAAGGTACTTAATTTTAAAGTTGGGTCATCATCATACCACTGTAGAGGATCAAATGTTTAGATGCATCCGTAACTTCTTCTATTATAACGAATATCCCATAAGTAACCCTGAAAAATCCCACCATTTCAAATCAGTTTTTACATTTGATATAAATAATAAAAATTAGTTTCACTGTTTCTGTCCCTCATCTTCCGATGTTTAAAAATAAAGCATACTGCTTTCCACCTTAAATCGTCAAAATCTCGCAGTGTAAACTAACTTACTGAAAATGAATAACAAGAATATCTACAGATGTTTGTGTCATTCCGACAGATGAACTATCAGTTTATATCAGACCAGTAAATAGTCATGAAAAAATTTTACTTTTTCCCGAAGGTTTTTAATGAATTTATAAAGATTATGATATCAGTCAGCAAACTAAGCCTTTAAAGTACTTTTCCATTTGACTCCCCTAACGAAAGGATTTCAGATAATCACTTAGTTACATTTGCGGAGAACAACATATCCAAAAGACATATACCACAAAATAATAGCTGTAAAATTAAAAATTAAAGGTTTGTAAATAATTCTTTGCTTCTTGAGCAATAAATACGAAACTGTATGCTAAAATAAATCAAACACTATGCATTTATTTCTCGGTTAACAAGATGACATCAAATAGGCTCATTTAAACTTTACACTTCGGTTGCTTGACGGATGGAGTCCAGGACAGTGAAACCTCGTGATGGGTATAACGTTCTAATTAGCGCAGTCTGTTTACATCAAAATTTATTAAAGTGAGTGGCCTTATCATATGATTATTTTGGTAAAGCAACAGTCAATTGGGCCCTAGTGAACCAGTGGCAACTCTTTTGCTTTTGGCGGTGACTACTTCACTTAGAAATCAAAGGCACTCTATACTTCTCATCAAACGTTTATACTTATTTCTAATAGGTTACCGGACGGGTTTGGAAAGATGATGAACAATCCTACTTTCCATTCGATTATCGATAAATATGAGAGGAAGGAAATAATATTAGAACGCACCCCTCAACTGAATAATGTAACTTTATTTTTGGCGAATGCTGTTACTTCTGTCCTGTTATAATGCAAAATAATTTCATTAAAAACACGCTTCGTATAATTTTATTGGCTACTGAAAATTCCTAGACATCATTTGATAATAGTATGAGCAAAATAGTAGGTTTAAATTATTTCAAAGCATAACGTAATTAACAAAGCCATTTTCGTTTAGTTAAAAAAAACAGAATAAGACAAAAATTCATTAATAAAGATGTGCCTGTGCAAAGCAACTAAGAGAATTAACAAAGCCGCTTTAGCGGGAGCTTACGTGCATCATTTGAATCTAGCAAGCTATAACTTATTCCTTTGATAGAACTTGCAATTATTTTAGCTACTGAATCCCAGGCTTATTTAATGACGTAATGGCAATGTGATGTGCATTGATAAAAAATCCATCATTCCCAGGCACAAGAACGTAGGCCAGGACCGAAACGTACGCCACAATGGAACACTTCATGTTCCACAGTTGGTATTGTTGCCCAGTGAAAAAAGACGCAAGTCACTCACTTGATCTCCAAAAATCTGAAATCTTCAAAAAAGGTCTGTACTTCAAGGAGATAATCGGATTAACTTCATCCGGGATTACTGACCTCAAACAGCTGGTGTCATCTGTGTTTCTGCGAAGTAATGAGTGTTCATGAATCACGGAGGAACACGAGGAATATAGAACATACTTACACATTATTCTTATTGATTCAGTAATTAACATCTTCATCCCAAGGAAAACTCATTTGCATATGGTATGGAAGGTGGTGCATACTTGCTTCAAAAAGATTATTCGCTTGCCGGTACAATTTTGACTTATCACTGTTGACGTTTTTGATTTTTGTACACACATCCTCCAATAAAAATTCTGCTCAATAGATCAGAGTATTTGACATCTGGCTGGATCGGTTAAACTTACAGTAGCTTTATTTCCGGCCTATTACTATGTGTTCGCTTTTTTACCATTGTTTCGTTATTTGTCGACGTATTCGTTCTGATTTTAATTTTTCAAAATTTTAAGGCATCATTTTGAATTATGTGGACTGATATTTAACTCTGTATCCATGTATAAGACACATGTCATTAAAATATTTATTCACGCACGCAGTTAAGAACGCATCTTAACATTTTTATTAAAGTTAACACTGGTTAACGTTTTCTAAAGAGTGATCACGTTACTTTTATTATTCCCACTTTTACTCGTTCAGTTCATGTGTGTTTTCAGTTGTACATAAAGCGCGAAAAATGAAGTGAATTTGAGTATCTGAAAATCGTAAACTCTGCTTTATCGTTTTACTCACACGAAGCAATTGCATTAAAAGAAACTGTTGAAGAATATCCAGTCATCTAGGAAGTTTCCGCAACATAGCTAAATCTACTTCAGCTTACAATCTAGTTTCAGTTTACGATTCTTCACTGCCAACGGGCAAGTAGTCAAGATTACCGAATTTGCATATTTACCAAACTTTTGATATATAGGATAACCTAGCACAACACAGGACATCTTTCCTGTTATATCTTTGTAGTCGTGTGCAGTCCAAGTTCAACTTTTATTCTTTTCAGTTATTA